>CBMN010035656.1:42-21787 GCA_000582825.1 Hordeum pubiflorum | reverse complement strand
CGCAAAGCTCCACCGTGCATTCTGCCGCGAAGTGTCCCGGAAGCCCGCAACGATGACACGTCAGCTTCTCCTTTTTACGCGCCCACTTGGACAATTTTTCACCGTCAGACTTGTCAGAAGCTTTATCAGACCCAGAATCCCGCGGCTTGGTTGCCGCCTGCTGCGCAGCGGGAACCTTCACGGAAGCCAGTGCGGAAACCGCGTCCATGGCAGCCTCAGAGAGCACCGGCTTAGGTACTGCTTCGACTACTGCTGGCGTTACTGTCATCTGGGCGTCCAAGTTCTGAGCCGGCGGTGGCGGGGGTCTAGGCGGAGGCGGCCGTCTACCACCCCCCCTTCCTCCACGATTATAGCGGAAGTTTCCACGACGCCGATTCGGCCCAGATGGACCCTCCACAAAACCTCCCGGAGGACCGTAGAAATCACGTCCACCGCCGTCATCATTCTGCCATGCATACCCGCGACCCCCTCCCGTCGATGAGGATCCGCGATGTTGACCTTCCCCGTAGGCGTCGTAACCATCATCGCCCCACTGTCCACGGGGCGGGATGCGACCGCCGTCCTAGGCACCATTGCGACCGCCGTCCTGGGCACCATAGTTTTGCCCGCCGCCGGCGTAGCACCCGCGGCCAGCGCCTTGAGCATTCGTGGTCGGCCTAGCAGGCAACCTAGCCGGCTGCCCCCCTTGAGACGCAGGCGGAGGCGCCCTCTGAGGCTGGGGCGGCCCCGATCCGCGGCCGGCCATGTCCTCCGCGACCGAAGAAAGCGCCGGCCATTTTAGAGAACCTTGAAACTAAGGGGCCGTCCTCAAGATCATCGTCCTCCTTATGAAGAGCCAGCCCACGCATAAGTGCTGAAATTCTTGGATCGAACTCTCTCAGTGGGAACTACCTCAATTTGCCAATCCATGGATCTGCAATGACTCATGCGTTGGCTCGGTAAATTGTTAGGATGAAAACAACATCGAGTCTGAATAGGATTCGGGGAAGTCAGATCCGGGTGGGTGACGAATTCTTCGTTTGGGAAGCGCCTTGTTCTTTTTGGGCCCACCCCGGAGCCATTGTCTCTCCGCCTTTAGGGTCAGATAGAATCCAGGCGCTTGTGCTGAGCTAGATGGCATGTAGCATGTTGATTTGGTTATTCTCACTTTTGTGCTGCTTTGCTGTCTAAAAAAACCACTTAAGAGTTTTTTTTAATGTCAAACGAGAAAATGTGCGTGTATTTGAAACAAGGTTCAAAATTTAAAAAAATATTCGGTAATTTGGAAAAACAATGTCTCCAGGTTTTAAAAAAATTATGAATTTAAAGAATGTTCGTGCATTCAGAAAAAAAAAGTCAAACTAAGTTCACATATTCAAGAAATGTTCACATGTTTGAGAAAAGTTCACAGATTTGAAAAATTGCACGAATTTGGAAAAAGATTACGGCTTTGAAATTTTTTCAAGAATATGAAAATTGTACGGGCATTTGTAAAGAATTCATGCATTTTAAATAAATCATGGAATTGAAATTTGTTCTTGGATTTGAAAAAAGTTTAGGAAAACAACAAAAAGGAATAGGAGTAATAAAAAATCAAAAAATGAATAGAAAACCAGAAGAAGGAAAAGAACAGAACGGTTGGGAGCTTCTCGAAACTTCACAAAATGGTTCGGAAGCTTCTAGAAGTTTCACAAAACTGGGTGATAGAAGCTTCAGCCAACGCAAAAAAACAAATTTTGGTTGGACCGGCCCATTACCTAAAAACTTTGATGGGTGGGTGTGCGGTAACTACCAATAAGCTTATGCGGGTGCTATAAGCGCCAAATAGGCAATTTCCTACCCACGATGCGATCATCTGGAAAAGTATGATATTGGAGCTGCTTTTATTTGGGGTTAAAAAAGAAATGGGGCAAGTGATCCTTGAAAAAGATGTTGGGCATGCATGTTTAAATCAAGTTGAAACTGGTCAACCCTCCTAAATCAAATTGATGTCAAAAGTCCTCCACGATGGTTAGACGTGGCCGTTGTCTGCGTTCGATCACTAGGGGGCACACAATATGTCCCCTCTCTCTTAGAATCTCTCTCCGGTGATCCTCGCTTGTGTGTCCTTTTTTCAGGTTATCTTCTCCTTTTGTCAAGCCCCAAAAAACGTGAATATTTCAGAATTTTCAACTTCATTATTCTTTAGTTAAAAATTCTTAGCTTTACGAAAGTTTGATTTTCCAAGTGGTGCAAAATAAATCAAAAAATAATATTGAACTCCTATTTCTTTGTCAGGGAAATTTCGATTTTTCAAAAGTCCAAATTGAAAGTTTTCAAAATTTGAAATTTTAAAAGTTGTTGCGCCATTTTTTGAAACTCGGTACAGGCATGATCGAGAAGTTGCTAAAAAGGAACTTCCTGAAAATAAGAAAAGTCCAACCAAGCATGACTTTCCTAAAACGAAAAATCCCGACTTGGTTGAATTGGGCCACGTGTCTCCTTCCTGGCAGATGGTGGTCGCTATTTGGTGCACCGCCATCCAATGTTGGCACGGTCAAATTTGGACACTCCTTTTTTGGCAACCTCCCCTATGTGGTGCTTCCTACTTTTAGAAAACAAATATTTTTAGCAATTTCAGGACTTGTAATACTCACTTAGAAATCTTTTGCCCAAATTTTTGAATTTGAAATTTTTAGAAATTCAACTATTCAAAATAAACTGAGCTCCCAAAAATTTTGAACTTCAAAAATTTCAAGCTTTGGATTTCAGTTTTAAAAATTTTAAAAATCTTCGGTATTTGGACATTCAAATTTTTTGAACTTTCCAAAATTTAATACATTTGAAATTTGAACTTTTCAAAATTCTAAAAAGTTCGCATGGGGGGAAACAAAAAGCTGAATACACACTTGTGTGGGGCCCATGGAGAAAAGAGAAAGATTGTGTGAGAGAGATGATCACATACACATCGGTTGCCCATGCCCTTTGTCCTGTATCAAATGTGCATGAACCTGCAACCTCCTCAAAGCCTCCGTGTGACATGGGATTGTGATAGGTAAATGGGTGTCCCGATCTTTTGCTGAGATAATATTAATTTTGGTGAAGGAGACTTTGATGAGCCAACTACACGAAACAATTACGATCCGCCTAGCAATCGTTAAAACAACTTCGATATTGTTATTGACGATATTGGAAACATGGTAAACCTAATCACGAAGATCAATTCTTGCCTATGTATCTCTCTAATGGGCGTTGTACAAGTTGTAGTGAAACTTAAGTCAACTGGATTTCTAGTTTTCGTTTAATTTTAGAAACTCGTAGCAGAACTCATACACGCAAGATGATACCAAACACATTGCAAGCGGGTTTATCGAGTAATTGTAATGTGTATATGTGGAAGTACTAGGCACGATATTTATGTTCATCGGTGATTGTCATAGGTGGAAAAAAAATATAGTACAAATAGCACACACTCGTCAACTAATTGATGAACCATAACTTGCAAGATACACTCCACTACGAAAATATCAGCAAAAGAAAAAAATGCCAACAGTTCAAGTTATACTCTACAAGTTTGTACAAATATGCTTACCTAATCATAAATGGGAAACCATCATTAAGATATTAGTTTTATCAAATGCTTAAAATGTGTCTACATTATATTTAAGAATAGAAAACACACACAAAATTCACACTGTATAATTTATGACATTGTTAAAAATAATTCAAGAAGGATTTTTGTTATAAAAGTAATTTAAATTTAGCAGAATGCAAATATATTATATAATGATATACATCATAATTGTATAAGAAAGCACACTATAAATAATATTTACGAACAATGAATGTGATTAACTATTTAAATAATACTCTCAAGACTGTATATAAAAGTTGAGTATAAGTCACATTTATAAAAATTGAGTAGAAATCGTATTTATGACTTCAGTTTGGTACAAAAAAACATAAAATATAGTTGCCGCTAATACAAATATCTCCTTAAATGGGTTTAAAAATCAATCCTTGCAGGGGTAAAAAGTAATATCATCATGTTTTCCCAAAAGATATTTGTTCTTTTAAATAATTTAGTATGAATTGTTCCCTAATACTGTGGAGTTTCAACGTTTTGTTTGGTACACTGAAAATAAAAAAGAGACAGCGACGTGCGACAAAAGACATAATTGAGTCTGCCAGCTTTCATGGGAAGAAAATCGGAATATGCCAATGAATCGTCTCAAGTTCACACTTCGTAACTCGAGGAATATAACTCGCTATCTACTATATTGCTTTACGAACACACCAAATGGCAAGCTTCACCTCATATGTTTTTTCTTTCTCTGTGTAGTTGACATTGTATTTCAAATTATGTGTATGGCTACTTCTAATGTAGTCAGCCTCAAGAGATTGTCTCTGAAATTGAAGTATAGATTGATGTTCATCATCAAAGTTATTTTCAACAGCATCCTCAACCCAACCGCTCTGCCGTGTCCATCAATAGCCAGCCCCACCGACAGATGTTTGCATCTGAAATAAAAAAACAAACACACCACTCGGCCTCGTGACAAATGCTCATTTGTTCTTTGACCCGAACTGATATTGTTTGTCTGAATTAGAGTATTGCCATGATCTGTAGTGGATATGTAATTATTGTGAGCATCCTCGTCACTTGTGATACATTACACCGGGGTGCACAATATATAGAAACAGTAAACATACAAGAAATTCAATTTTATTTGTAAGTTTTTCCTCGGAAATTGATTTTGGAGGCCAAGCTCCATGGAGGCCTTCAAATGCAAAATTCAAAATTTGTGAAAAAATTAATTTTTTTACATTTAAAAAAAATCAAATACAGAAATAGATCAAGGGATAATACACAAGTGTGTAAATTTTCAGGACAAAATACGATGAAATGAGAGCTGTGCAAAAAAGACAAATCTGAGGGTTTTTTAACACATGATACTATTCATCCTCTCAGACCATGAATTTGTCTTTTTTGTACAGGTTGCATTTCAACGTATTTCAAGTTTTACACACATACACCTCACATTCTTGTTTAGTTGTACAGCCTTTTTCAGATTTTTCTGAAACAAAAAATTTTGAATTTCCAAATTTTCAAAAGGAAATTAGCCACCATGGAGGCCGAGAGCCAAAATGTCATTCTCATCTTTCCTACACTATCTAATTAAAATGGACCGTAATTGTTCGAAATCCTTGTCAAACATAAAAGTAAGCAAGAAGCAAGATATGATTCAAGTAGTGAGTAGTGACATGTCACTCAAGGAAATTAATTATTTGCTCATAAGTAAAGCATGATAGAAATAGTAAAACTAGCAGGATCCGCATTACCATAGACAACGAAAAAATAGTGCGCTCAAGTTATAGCTGTCACTATAGCATATTAGAAGGGCCGACACTACATTTTTAACAAATATGGCCACTACGACGCTAATCATATAGTGCCGTGCTATTTCAACGCTATAAGTTAATATTGACGCACATGGCAATTTCTTGAAGGCTTTGAGTAGCCCACTTTTTGTTGTTCGGCCTCTCTCCTCGATCAATTTTATACTGTACAACCAAACACATATTATCATCCATGCACATGGACAATGTAAAAGAACATTCAATTTTAGTTTGGTGATGTCAACAACCAATAACATATTGCATCATTTGCTTCCTTTTGTTTACACAGTTTTTGATGACAGTGAAGATGAAGATGATGGCAACAGCCAAATTTATTCCATATGTACTACACTAGCATGGAATCAATCAATAATAGGTTTGATGAATTCACATCAACAGCTGCTCTGAGATTATGTACTGCTGTTCTACACTCTTCCTACTTCACACCTCCAAATCGAAACACCTCTCAATCCTAAGCAACCGGTTTTACCTCCATCCCCTGCTCATTCAGTTTGTTACTAAATTCAGTATAACTAGACTATGATTGCCATGTTCCGCGTCGAATTCCTGATGAGGATTCATCGTTGTACATGCTGCTCCTGCTTCCAGATGGTCGGGAGGGTGACCAAATATGAACAAATTGCTGCAGTAGCAGCATCTTCTGTATGGCATAAAACTCTAGCTGGTGGCGTCAATCAGTGCTGTATCTCGCACAGCTCCCAGTTCCCCTCGCCGTCGATGAGCTTTAACTCCACAGAGTGGAAGGGTATAAGAGCAGGCCTCTGTAAACAGAGAGAAAAGAAAGTTTCAGCAAAATACCGTAAATCAAGGTTATCTAGGAACAAGTTCAAAATTCAAATGCAGAGGCTTCAACAAAGAACTGAGCTGCAATCGCAGCAGATACTTTGCACAATTAGCAGGAATTGCGCGAACACTTACTTGTGACGAAGTGATCACAGTTATTCCCATGTTTGTTGCTAGCCTGTACAGATGCTCTTCAACATCAACACTCGTAGCGCTGCAATGAAATGCGATTTTTTAGGACCCACAGTAATTAACCAGTGAATGGAAATGAAAATGGTTAAAGAGCGTTGTGGCGCTGCACATACTTTGTGCACTCGTCGAGGATGCCAAATTTAGGATGCTGGAAGAACAAACGAGCCTGGAACAAAACAGTTCGATCAGAAGATATTAAGGGGACAGACAATGGTTTCGGCAGTTGGACAGCTTGCAGTGGAGTTAACACTGACCATCCCAAGCCTCTGCTGTTCTCCCAGCGACAAAACGTCTTCCCAGTTTGGGGTAGAGTCCCAGCCTTCCCTCTCTAGAAGATAGACCAACCGAACATTCACAAGAACCGTCTTCAGGTGATCGTCTAGCAACTCAGGAGCACTAGACCTGTTGCCTACATTAGCACAGAATTTCTGGTTACCAGAAGAAGCAACATATAACCTACTACTTCATTTTGACAAGCAATCACATTTTGATATACAGTTCATGGTAATTTAATAGGCACATATTCTGAGTGGCACCTACTAGATTTATATAATGAAAGAATCTTCATCTCTGCTTCCTCCCTTGACAGAGGGTATATGATCTGATCCCTAAGAGTTCCCAGGCTGGTGTATGGACTCTGAGGAACATGGAACATCCCTTCAGAGGGCTTGGTAACTCTCCCAGAAAAGGCAGGCCATAAATCTCTGAGCACCCTAAAAACAGAGCTCTTCCCGGTACCATTGGGGCCTTCAGAAAATTATGGTAAAAAGGAAAGTCAGCATGATTCACTGCCTTATAAAGATAACTGAAGGCTTCAAAGCGCAGACAGGTGATATACCAGTCAAAAGAAGGCTTTTCCCTTGTACCACACTGCATGACAGCTTCCTAGCTAATAGCTTCTGCGATGGTGTTACAATATCCACTTCATGGAATTCAATAATTTTGTCTGAGGCTGCACTAATGGCACTGGAAGGCACTGGGGTATCTGCAGGAAATGATTGAAAAGACATGCTTAATTAGCGGAAGATATTGCTGTAAAACTTGCAAAATGATCATACCATCCGCTACCTTAGGACATTATTAATATAAAATATTAAAATTACAGCACAACCCAGTGGTACAAGTTACCAACTATGCCCAAAGCTGGTTATTAATGCTAAAAAGTATCAATAATTTAACACAAAGTTGCAACTTTTAACGAAACATCAAATTCCTGCAACCATTCTATGCAGCACTAACATTCGGCATAATGTGAAGGCAGCCAGTTTTATATCGAGAATGCTGTAGTTCATGTGTCAAAGTTCCATCATAATATGCTAAACAGGATGTGCCCTAACTAACATGGTGTAGGAAATTGCCACAATTTAAACCAAACATGTTGCATGCCATACAACAAGATTAGTTATACCCTGCAACACTACTAGTGCAACTACACTATTACATATGCACACTGAAAAATTAAAGAAAAATCCAGCTAAGAATTTAAAACAAAATTGCTGCGATAACCAAGTCCTGCCCAACTGAAACTTACCCTTTTGAGCTACACGCAGAATCTCCTCGAGTTCAAAGATCCGGTTAATCCCACCAGAAAGTTCAAGGAATTTCTTATGTAACTCAAGAATGTCACCGAAGGCTATGAAGCTTTGTGACACCACTGATGCCAAGAACCGCAGAGCATGTGCCAGCTCTCCTGTAGCACAAAAGAGAACATGAAGGTTTTTGCAAAGTTAAAGTTCAAAATAATCTAGTCCTGAGTCCTGAAACTGAAGCATTTTGATGATTAGTAACCTTGTGTTGAAGTCAAAGCTCTGTCTCCCTTGTGCTCCAGAGCATATAACAAACTCAGACCCCATGTCACATTGTGTGGGAGTTGCTTTGTCACAAAATCATCAACAATACCATAAAGCCATTGTTTTCTCAACAGAACCTTTGAGTGGTTAAGCAGTTTCATGAATTTAGCCTCAACCATCTGATATAAGAGAACAAAACCATAAGAAGGAAGACTCTAATTAATATCTCATAACAAAATAAGGCCAGCAAAAGTTATTGAAAACATCTTTTGATTCATAAGAACGTAAAGAAGGGTGAAATCATAAGCATGTATCGTATTATTAGTTCGAGTAAGCAAAAACAACTAACAATGTTAGTAACACAGGGAGAAAGTTCAACAGCGGCAAAATGGATTAGTTATATTTTACTTTGTACAAAACCTTACTTCTGGAGATTTTTGGTATAGATGCTTCAAGAAAAGCAAGGCCTTGGTAAGTAGTAACTATGAATGTAAATAGTTATGCATAAACAAGCTTTTTCCATTATCAAGAATATGGATGAATTAAACAAGAAGACAGTAGCTTCATATTTGGAGATATATACTCCCTCTGTTCTAAAATATAAGGTGTATTAGTTTTTTCAAAAGTCAAACATGTGCATGTTTGACCAAGTTTTTAGAAAAATAAAAAAACATTATCTACCATACCGCATTTGTATCATTAGATCCATCACAAAAAGTATTTTCATATTTTATTTATTTTGTATTGTAAATGTCAATATTTTATAAGTTTGACTTGCACGAAAATTGATACACCTTATATTCTGGAATGGAGGGAGTACAAGATATCAACAAGAGAGTATTTAGTTCATACTTGGCATAGTTACAACTAGCATCCAACCTAACAGAGTTCACAGATCATCATAGTTAATTATTCAAACTAAAATAGTTGACCCAAAAAGAACAGACACGACCAACACATCAGTATATATAGTTATATACTCCCTCCGTCCCATAATATAAGACGTTTTCGCAAACTATGTTAGCTTGCAAAAACGCCTTATATTATAGGAAGGAGGGAGTACATTTTAAACGTTTCTCATTCTGGGTGAAGAAACTCACAGCTTTTTCTCTTGAACCACCACCAAAGAAAGCAATTGATTCAGCATGCGTCCGCAGCCTCGAGTGCATAAACCTAGTACATAGTTCACCAGTTTAACCGACAAGCAGAAATTCTTAAAGCAATAAAAAAGTCAGGTCTGACAAGAAGCCCAAGAAACAGCAATGTATGAAATATTACCTGAATGTTCCTTCAAGTTCTTGTTCCTCACTTGCAAGATGACCGAAGTCAGGGGATATAGCTCTCAGGAAACCCAATCCTAGTAACATGTAAGCATACAATATACCAACTCCTCTTCGGCCGGACAAAAGCTTCATTCTCCATGTAAACCTAGTGAGTGATATCCATGAACATTATTACGCGAATTTTAGATGCTAACAAAAGATTAAACCAAGTAGACATCAGTGCTGATTCCAAAGATAACTCACCAAAGAATGTCAACTAGTGGTTTTACCATTCCAGTAACCAAGCCAGCAAGGTCAGTGGTCAACTTATCGACATCAAGTGTTAGTCTTTGGTCTGCATCGACACTTTTACCTGACATATTGAATACCTGAAAACATATATTAGAACAACTTAGCTTCAGTCAAAAGTCAAATCCACAATGTTACCTCTGTTTGACATGCAGTCTTATTCCACAACCAGATCTCATGCACACCAAGAGACATCAACTGAGCAAAACCCTGTCCAGACCTCATCAAAGGACTTGGCCTAACAGACAACCCTTCCCACGCATCACTGAGACAACTTGAATACACACGCAGATACAGGATATACCTTGTAGAATGCATTTCTTCTCAAATAATATTGAAGCAAATGGTTGGTCAAGCGAATTCGCCATCCAAGGGCAAGTCTTGAAGTAAGGGTTCTGTGAAGACATAAATTATCAAAACCATGAAATCAAACATACACGGTATAATCATCAACCGACCAAGCTTAAATTTTCATGCCCAGAAGAACAGTTTGGACAAGCACCAAACCAAAAGCAGCAGGTTATCCATTTAAAACAACTTACAAAGTGATTATTCATGATCCCATGTCACAAGAGTCCACTGAGTGCAGATAAACAGGTTACCTCAGAGATGGTGCGACAAAAGAATTTGCAGCACTCTGCAGAACACTGATGCCAACCAGCCGAACAAAAGCAGCTTTATCCTGCTCCAAGACAAACTTCACAGTAGTCCCTGAAGATGAGATGAATCAGACAAGAATTTTATGTGTAGCTCTTCTAACAATAGAAGATATTGAAGGCAACAACCATTCAGCGAAGCAATACGATCCGAGATCACAGTGCGAGAGAAAATAAGTAGAGCGACGGCAAGCAACTGCCCTCCTTGTTTGTCAAGCAATTTAGGAACCTGGGAAGCAAGATGAGAACATTATTAGACTTTAAAAAACGTATAAAAATCGGATAAGTTTCCTTGAGATAATTTCGTATGCTTCCATCACATATATGTCATGCCAGTTTTTCCTTGGTACATATATTGCCTCGGTATTACTCAAATTCTTAAATTACTAGCACCTACTCATGTAAGATCTTAAAATTCTAACATCTCAGATGCAAGAGCGCCTGATTATTAACAAGATGCAGTATCCAAAGACACTATCGACTCGTTGGAACGAAAATAAAAGAGAGCAAGTTAAGTATGAAACAGAACATACCAATATTTTGAGCATTGCAGCCGCTCTCAGAGGCAGAGGCCTTGGGGAGCATTGTAAATGTGGGATTACAGGTGTTCGTACTGTTTGTCCTGTTTCCAACTTGGCGGAATTTGCTATGACCTTTGTAGAGTAGGAATCCTTGGACCTTAATGAAGCATTGCTCTAGTAAAGAAAATACATAAAACTGTGTCACAGCCAAGATTTGATTAATAATGATGGAACAGACATACCAGGTGATTATATACCTTTGCCCTGTTCATAAAGGCCCTCTGAACAGTTAGGGCATCCGATTTACGTTCAGTTTCCAGTGATGTAAGTTCAGACTCTTCAGTGTAAAAGGATGAGTCATCCCTGCAAAATCAAGAGTGATATTAAACTTACAATGAATTAATTTTGGACCAATAAACATTCAGTGAACTATTTCAGGATGTATACCTTCTGTGCTGAACATCCCACCCTCCTTCACCGTCCAATGACAAAACAATATTATGAAATGCAACTAACGCTGGGCGATGAGATATTGTTATGCATGATGTTCCCATCGCTCGAACCTTTTTGCAAAAACGTTCTTCCATATCAATTGTCACAGCACTAGTACACTCATCAAGAATAGCAAATTTTGGCTTATGGTAGAACAGCCTGGCCATTCCTAATCTTTGTTGCTCGCCAAGGGATAGCTCATCACCCCAGTTAACTTCCTTGTCAAGAGGATAACGTTCTAGCAAGTATTCCAGATCAACCTGCAAAAGGAACATCGTTACAAATTCCAGCAGGTTAAGAGACATAATTCAAGAAGCCATGATGTAAAATACAAATATCATATCGATACAAAGACTTACATTCTTTAGAAGGTCCACCATGCCATCATAGCTAAGTGGTTCAGTCTCCTGTTCTGCTGTGAGAGGATAGATTAGCTGTTCGCGAAGTGTGCCAACAGCTGTGTATGGTCTTTGTGGGACATAAAAGATTTCCTTGTTAAGATCGGAACCAACACCAGGTTTGACAATATGGCCAGATACTAGCGGCCATAGGCCCCCAAGGACCCGAAAAAGGGAGCTTTTTCCACTACCATTGGGACCTGAAATAAGAGCAAAATATCAGTGTCAACACTTCAATTACATGGACTTTCATGCAAATATGCATGGATTATGAACAGTTGGACACTGAGAGTTTGGTTGTACTAGATAACTTTAAGAATATAAGCATCCTTTCAAGTAGATGCACTTAAACAGCATATGCACGACTTTCACGTCGCCTACTGTCGCAGAATCTAATCCTTTTTCGGACTTAAAACCCGGAGTTGTAACTCCTAGTAAGTAGTAACTGAGCTGATTACCAAATGATTGCCTTAAATGCAACATTAAATTTCATTGATGTAATCCAAACTTGCAAATGCTATATTATCCAACTTTGTTTCATTGTTTTCAGTTTATCTTCTTTCAGGAACTAGCATTCAAATGTATGAAGCTGAACTCAGCGTGTTTTCAAATTACTACAGAACCTAACATATCCTTGTATTTACACCCTAAGGGCGTATAATGGTAAAAGCAGTCGCCTATGAGCTCCATAAATATCTGAAAACAAAATAGCAAACAAGAAATGCCATCATAGATAATTACAAGATCAGTTTGCAGTTTGATACAAAAAAGACTTATTTACTAGTAAAATGTAAGTTCGCTTTAACTTCTAGTTTTATCAAATTACTTAAGGCTATAAGAGATTGAAACAGAGAGGCCAGATATGAAACTACTTCAATGTCACGACCTATCCTGTTTCATGGTTCATTACTGCAAGCAGTGATATCTCATATCTGGATATGATTTATAGATGCTCTAGAACATGTAAAAGAAAAATGTGCATGATGCTACATACATTCTCACAACTCACAAGTGCTGGGTAGCTGCTGTGTGTGTGTGTGTGTGTGTGTGTGTGTGTGTTCATTAAAGCAAGCATTGCAATAGTTAAGCCAAAAGTCCAAATTCAATTGGTAGGAGAGGATTACCGGTGATTAAAAGATTAGATCCAGTTTCTACTCGAAGAGTTAAATCGTCAACCAAAACATTCCCAGCGGGTGTCACCACCTGTAATCATTTCATATCAGAATGATGGAATTATGTAAGGAAACAGAAAGCGAATGTGCTCCTCCAAGCATGCTATTACCTTAACACCAGAAAATTCTATATGGTTTGCTTCGCTGATGTAATTCCCAACAGAAGAGCTGTGATTCAATGATCTATCTCGGACCCCAGACAGCTCACGTGAAACATCTAGTAACTCACGAATCCGGTCTGCATAGCCACTGTCAAATTACAGTGAAAGCCCATTGTCAATCATGTCACAAAAAATATCAGAACTCGAAGACAGCAGAATAGCATCAGAGGCAGTAGGTCACAGGACCACGGTAAAGTTTGCCCTGGAAAAGTAGAGTCATAGTTGCATATATAGGCCACAGTTGTCTAGATATACAAACTATAAAGAAGATAACCCATTCAAATAATCCTAAATATGGAAGGTCCCAGTGCAAAACTCTAATGGCTCCGCCAGTTCTCATACACTATAAGATGCAAAAGGTTCCTAAATCCAACAATAGGTAACAGGTCAGACTGAACAACACACTGCCATAAATTGCGTTGTTTCATTAGAACTCTTAAAATATGTACAAGAATGACAAAGAAAAACATAAGTTCGCAATATATGAGCAAATACTTAAACATTTTTACTTTTATCAAATGTCTATACTTCTGAAAGATGCAAGCAATGCATCCTAAAATAACAGGATTGAAAATGAAATGAAATTATTCGATGTTAACAATAGTTTTCACGACAGATGGATTTACCTCAGGATATTCAAACGCCTAGAGCTGATAGAGAGGGTCCCAAGAGACTGAAATAGTGCTATGATCACGCTCGTGTGGTATCGAAGGTTACTCAACATATCAGCCCTTCCTATGGTAGATGAATCAGGTCTAAGGTCACCAGAGAAGAACGGTTCGATAATAAGGACAACTGCTACAGTGGCCCCGAAGTACTTCAGAAAGAAATCTTGAATCATGCCGAACCACCAGTTTTCATGGAGTACATGCTTCAAGTGCCCAACAAGAGCTCGGAATCGCTGCATAATATGATATTCTTCTCTCTTCTCACCACCATAAAATGCTACACTCTCAGCATGAGTTCTTAAGCGTGAATGAAGTTGACGATACTCCCCTTCTAAGTGCTGCTCTGTGGATTTCATCTTTCCAAAAGCAGGAGAGAAATTTCTAATTGCTCCACCAGCAACTAGTATATATGCCTGAAAGCATTTTGCATATTAATACATTGCAGGAACACCAAGGAAGCAAAACGTATCAAAATTGAGCATTGCTCCTCTTTGGTAAGGGTATTATCGTGCATTAAAATTATATCAATAATTACCAGAATCCAAAGCATGTATTTCGGACTAGCATAAGAACAGAGACGCCAGGTATATATCAACCCTTCTGCGACTGCAGCCAAATCATCCTGTACAAGTTCACTAAGTTCAGAAGAGAACTTTGGAATATCACTGGCAATCCTTTGCTCCGGGTTTGATATCCGATGATCCACATGAGAGATCTTGTAGTAAACCATATTCTGGGCATACAGAAGAAAAAAGCAGCAACACATTAACACTGTATTCCAAAAGATCAAACCATCAAGCTAATACCCAAACCATTGGTTAACCTGTATTCTAAAAGTACAAAAGTGCATGCACCATATGACTCTTCTGTATTTTTATAACATTTCTTCAAAAAGAAGAACATGAACTGCTATGACCACTACAACATCAAATCAGAAAGAAAAAATATGACCTGACATGGCAACACAAACACAATTGATGCCATCTCCAATAAATTACATAAATTAAATAGAGAAAGCAAATTTAACTAGCATGGAAAAATTGCTGCCAAGGGAAGAGGGGAAGGAAGCCAACGAGAAGAAACAGTAAACAGATTGCTTCGTGAAAAACCTAGAAAAAACAGCTAAAATATCACATAAATGAGAGTGTTCATATCAAATTGAAAAAGAATGGCACATGAAGACTAGATCAGTAATCTCCCAGTACTCTATAGTTTGGGGTTTTGGGTTTCTAAGTTTATATTCAGCTAGCAACAAGGTGCACAGATGTTATTCTTTCATCAACTGTTATCTTTGCCAAACTGACAATACTTCTAAGCCACTGGTTATTAAAGTCCATGACATAATCCTCCCGATCATAATGACTCGGAACCATATGATTCCATTGTACTTCTTATTTGCAAAAAGAAAAAGAAAAAATCTACTTATAGACAGAAACTTGGAAAATAAACAACATTAACATATTCTGGAGACCAACACAAATGAGGAATGTGCAAGCGCAAAGGAACATATACTGCAACCACTAGATAATCATAATTGATCAACTGATGTACCTGGAAATAATCGGCATGGACGAGGTCTGTTAAAATTTTCTTGAAGCGCAAATTCAAAGACCCAGTTAAGTATTTTGAGGTCTGGTATACTGCTGATTGGAGAAAGCATAAGATCAGATTCTCTATAATTAGGCGCGTAAAGGTTGGAACACGCCGAAGAAATGCCGCTTTAAACAGAAAGCCTTGAACTTTTGCTAATCTATGCCCGACAGCAGTACGCAGCACCTGAAAAAAGAACATACCAAAAGTAATGTCGCCATCATTAAATACTTAGTACACTTCAAATGGCATCATAAAAATCCAACAGGACATAGTAGCATCAGTGCTTTTTCTATATCGTCGCATCTGTGTATTACATCATATTGAGAAAGTTCAAAATACTAGATGGACAACACGAGTGAGCTTAGCCATTTTAAATGTCAACAATCAAACATATGAAATGTGTATTCGCTTAAACAGTGCCACTGTGGCACTGCAAACTAAGAAAAATGGGTCTTCTCAAACTTACTATATCCAGCACCCAATTATCAATTTGCCCGCTCTATTAACGAAGTATAATAGGTGGCACAGATCCAAGCAGTATGCTCTATGTTGTCCTTACTATTAGCAGGACCAGCATGATTGCAGGCCAGATCAACGGTTACAAAAGTCCTTGTGTTTTGTACACATACCAAAAAGGGGACCTTAATTATTTGTGCAAAACTTAAACTCAAAGCTAGCCAGTCGTTCGCTTCTTCAGGCACCGTAAAAACATGTCACTGCTTATGAAGAAGTACCAATTCTGCAAAATTCTCTGAACTTACAGCTGTCAACATCAAGCCAAGAAGGTATCGCGTGCCATTCGGTCCAATCTTCTTGAGCAGGATAGCAGCCAAGAAATGCAAGGACTTGAGCGCGCTCTTCCTCCGCTTCGTCGTCCCGGCCAACCGGCCATCGGTGCCGTTGTGGCCCGGCCTTTCCCTGTTCCTGGCCAATGCATCGTCGCCATCGTTGGCGGCCTCCGAACGACTTCTCCTCCTTTGGCCTCGGCCCGACCGCGCGTACGCCAACGCGCCGCCAGCGACCAGCGCGCCGGAGACAACCGCCAGCGTCCTCCTGCTTGCACCCAAAAATAATAATTCAGATGCCAATCAGGGGGAACATGGTAAGGGTGAAAAAGGACGAGACTTTGGAGCTACGCACGCACGCACGAACCTCCGGGACGCGAGGAGCCCACGCCCACGCTCGGTGAGCTGCAGCAGCTGCAGGGACGGCATCCCTCCCGCCGCCGCGAGGCGCGACCTCCCCGGAGCAGCAGGCCGGGCGAACCGCCGGAGGGGGGGAAGATCTTGCTATCTACGGCAGCGACGCGCGAGCCGCCGCGGGACCGAACCGCGGCTCCCGTCGCCGCGGCGCATCGTGCGTGCGTCCGCCGGGAGCGGAGCGGGGACAGAGGGGCGGCTGGCTGGCTGGCTGGCTGACTCAGCCGCCTCCGCGGAGATCGCCGCGGGCGGAGAGGAGAACTGCGGCGCGGTTGAGGGGGAGGAATCTGGAGGCGAGGAAGGGGATGGTGGCCACCTCGATCTCGGCGGCGGCGGGGAGGTAGATGCCGGGGAGCGAGGGAGGCGGGTAGAGGAACAGAGGGGAAGAGATTGGGGGAGTAAAAAAAAATGGCGAGTACGGGAGACAAGTTGATGAGATTCAAGAGAGAGAGTGTGTGTGTGTGACAGCGATGGAGAGAGAGATTTGGAGGAGGAGAAGACTCTCAAACTGCATTTGCTCAATTTGCAAAAGCATCCTAACCATTCTCTTGTTTTTCCCTCTCCCTTGTGTGTCCATTGTGTTGTGTTTTCCATTTTTTTGTAGAACTATTTCCATGATTTATGTTCTTTCTAATAACTCGAAGTTGAGACCCAAATTCAAAATCATAAGGTAGTCCGCGCGACGGAAGAGAAGATGTGTTGGCGTCGATGCATGGCGTTTGCCTTTTGACAACGTCTTCTGAACCTGTAAGTCCAAAGAGTGATGTTTATAACATTATTTCTGGGCATTGCTTGGCATTTCTTGAATTTTCAAAACTTTTGTGGGAAGGCGAGAGACACGGTTGGTCAAGTTAGCAGATGAAGGCTCGAGGGGTTGTAGATATCCCGAACCCGTTATGTCGGGTCTGGAGGAATGAGCCCTAGTAGGCTCCACGCATGGGTAGCGGCCGAACGATGGATGAAGAGATGAATCGTCATCTTCGTAGAGTGTTTTACAGGCGCGCAAGCACTAGGCTGACCAATGTGTTGCGATGTAGATTGACTTTGGTGTTTAGCTTGTCCTTGAGCGGAAGCCTACAAAAGAAATTCTCCTTGTTGGGGACCCTGTAGTTCCAAATTAGATCGGTATTGAGGTCCTCGATGCTACATATATCCAAAAAATGAGACAATGCACTTATGAGCAATAGAGGTGAACAACATTTCTTTGTATCTTCCAATATATAATGTGGTAGAAGATTATTTGGAACACTACCACCCTCAGGCTCTCCAAAATACTGGAACACCATAGTAACAACTTCATGGGGCTTCTTGATTGAGCGTCCTTGTTCTTCTTAAGAAGTTGTTCATGAGGCCTTATAGACAATTTGATGAGATTTAACAACTTCACGGGGCTTCTCTATCGAGCTTCCATGTTCTTCTTAAGAAGTTGTTCATGATGTGTCATAGACAATTTGACGAGATTTGAGAGAAAGAGAAAGTCACGACGAGAAAGATAGAGATTTTTTTTCGACAAAGAGTGGATTTTATTACTCAAAATGAAGCATCAAGAGGATACAAACACAGTGAGCACACATCCGGCCTCTGCATAGCTAGGATGCACACAGTCAACACCAACGCACACACACAAAAATCGCCGACCAATAGCAAAGTCATATAAGACCAAAGCTATGTCTAAGCGGGGAAAAAGAAAACCATCCTGAAGCGATCAAAATCACGACCGACAAACTACAACACTGACCTTATCCGCACCAACCATCTCATAACACTACAAGGACAACGATATTCTTCAACAGCAACGCCTTCAAGAAGGGAGCGACGCTCGAGTGCCGCCGTCACTGGAACCGACCACCAAAGGCCAGAGTCTAGGTTTTCACCCTGAAGAAACAGTCCGAGCATATCCGAGCAATGCCTTCAACAAGGTAACAATGCCATAACATCGTCATTACCAGGTATATCCGTCAAGGGCCAGACCTAGGTTTTCACCTCGGAACTCGAGACGGGTACTCAAATAGCACCACCATCAGAGCCAAGCATGTGTTGTGTCCATCACTTTTCCACGATCCTAGCAGCTGCATGTGCTGGGTTAGAGCCGCTGCTGCGCAACCATATCCTCTGCGTCAAGTCATTGTCTATAGATTTCCATATCACCGCCAAAGTAACCACTGGATCTTGGAGAATATCACTCGCAAAGAACTTCCAGTGACCATCTCAATCCGCCGTGAGGCCGCCGCCACGCCGGGACGAGAAAGATGGAGATTTAGAGAGAGGAATCAAAGCGGAACAAACTCGTGCAACCTCATTGCTCAATTTACCCTATTTGCAAGAGCATCCTAGGCCTTTTTGTATCTTCTTCTCTCTTAGTTGTGCTTATCTTGATTGTTCAATGCTTAACTATTTTTGTTGGGTATTTATATTTATTTAATATTGGACGCACAAGTAAACAATATGCATTGGACATATATACTATAGGCGCGAAAAGACAGAAGGCGACAATTGATTAACATTTGAGATATACAACTTTGCACTTATTCTGCTCCCCTGGGTACCGGAACATGGTATCGACACCTCTATGGCATGCTCTTCTTACGGAAGTGTTCATGTTGCACGGCCTGCATCATATGAAGCTTGTTTTTACTCCCTAGAGAGAAAATATGGCCAAGGCAAGGAATTTTTTGTGCCTCCTCTTATGACCTACCTACTTTTCAATCTACTGTCATAAGAAAATTAAGGTTGTTTTCGTCTAGAATCGTACAAATTAAGCCACGCGAGTAGGTGGCGATAATTACATAAGAACAAACCAATTAATATTTCTATGAGGGGGCAAAGTAGTAAGTGGTTCAGAAATCAGAACAAATATGGCCAGTCAATATCACACAACAGAGCAATGCGCCACAACTTTCTTTCACATGGGTCATGTGCATAGATTGTATGAAACGGAAAGAGTGTGTATACATATACATTGTTTCAAGATTCCTATGCTACATGCACATGAATCCTCCTTATTAACGTTGTATAAATGTGCTCCTGGCTTGTTTTTCCTTACATTTTGAGATTCCCCACAGAGAAAAACCGCTATTTGTTTATCAACCTCCGAAAAACTCGACACTTGTCCACATGCGGAGCAAGATTCTCCATTATTAGAAACAAAAGGTATCCCACCACAAACGGAGACAGGAAAAAAAAAACAATGACTCTACATGTAATCCAAGAAGTGCATTCAATGTGAACATAAATAAGTGCATACAAAGGGCATGTTCAGATCCTCTCGAGCTCTCAACTTTGTGAACTCCACGGGAGAAGCTGACACGAATGCCTGAGCTCTTTGTGAAGCCAGATCTGAGAAGCTAAGCTAGTGTAAATATGAGAAGCCAAGGAAACCCAACTCCATCAAAATCGAAGAGCGAGAGTTGTACAAATTTATGGCCGAACTGCCACTGCTAAAGAAAGTGATTCACTCTTCCACAAAAAAGAAAAGGATTTGCTCCCTCCCCACCGAACTGGTCTGCAACCTTTCTTCTCTCCCTCGACATCCCCTTCTCCCGTAATTTAGCCAGCATCACCGCTCCCGCCGCCATGCCCGGCCGGCGAGCCTCTCCGTCGGCAGATCGAGCCATTCCAAATCCATTTTCACCAGATCCCGTCCCAAATGATCGGCGCCCCAACCGACAGGAGATACCCACCATGCTGCCATTGACATCGATCGTCACCCCGTCGTCCTCTGAGCCCGCCTCCTCGCCCAAAGTGCCACAAAAATGGGTTGGTTTGAGCGGGCCCAAAATGCAACCGGACATGCCAGATCATCCCCAGTCGGGTTGCCAACCCATAGCGCACTGAAAGAAGCTGCCCATCGTGCCGAACGGTTTTGTGTTCGCCAGTTGGAGCTGGAAGATAGCAAAAGGCGTTGAATTTGGAGATTTGGAGAAGTTGGGAGGGGTTCCGAACATGCCTAAAATCCGTCAAAAAGGAAGAGGAAGAGAAAGACGCGGGCGGAAACAATAGAGAGTTTGCTAGGGGCTGGTTTGGAAGTGTGCCACATGAACCGTTGGTTGGGGCGTCGTTTTTAATTAGATGATGGACCCCTTTCTCTTTCTTTCTCTCCCTCAGCTTCCATGTACAGTGACCACGTACCCTTAGACGGCAAGCACTCAACAGAAGCCATGAAGAAGAAATTAAGGGGACGCAACGCAACGGCACCGTGTGTCGTGTTGGGCACTTCACTTCGCTTCTGTCGTGAGCTTCCACGCACGCACGTACGCACGCATCTCCTTCCTCCTCCTCGGCGAACAAATTAAAAATAGTGTGTCGCTTCTACTAGAAGGTAGCCAGCTAGGCGATGGTGATTTACGCCGCGGTAAGATCGATGGACGTTGCGGATTTCACCACTTTAATCAACGGATTAACTCGTACTAGTACTATTCCCTCCGGTTTATTAGACCTCCTTAGAGCGTCTACATCCACGGCCTGTAAATTCGGACCTTAAACGCGCGGACGCGTCCGGTCGCGTCCGCGGGCACTGACCGGCCATTCTCAAATCCTGTCGTGCATATCCGTGTATCTCATATCCGGTCCTTTATATCCATACTAGCATGCAACGTAGATGAAAACTACGTAGATCAACACACAAACATAGAATCGGACAGAGAAATGCACATTCCGATCATCAAAAGATCACCGTCGAATGTCCAAAAGATCGCCACAGTTCACATAATTCACATAAACGATGGGCAAATTTAAACTGGATTACTAAAAACTAGAAACTGAAGACGAAGACGACGGACATTCACCACTTCCTCGCCGTCCCTTTTCCCTTCCTGTCGCCGGCGCAGCTGTAGGCGTCGGCGGCTGGTGGCGGATCGTCCGACGACGAGCCGTGGTCGTCGTTCTCGGAGGAGGTGTCGAAGTGGATGACGAGCCCTTTTAGCCGTCGGACCTCCCTGTCCTGCTGCTGCTTGAGCTTCGCGAGCCGAGCCGCCTCAGCCGCTGCCTGCGCCGCGTCACGCTCGGACTGCTCAATGGCAATCCGGAGCGCCTTGGCGTTCTTCCGACGGAGCCGTCGCGCATCAGTCTCCGCGGTCATAAGCGACCGGCTGCAGACCATTCGAGGAGCAGCGCGTCCTCGTCGGGCTCCGTGACATGACTTGAGAATCGTCGATATTTCCCCAAAGAGGAA
>CBMN010035655.1:0-12713 GCA_000582825.1 Hordeum pubiflorum | reverse complement strand
ACGGTATGTCGGGGCAGCGGCCCCGAATGTGGTGCGACGGCCGTGGTCTGCAAGCAGTTGCTCTGGGCAGCGTGGGCTGTGGGCAGATGGGTTGTGCGGCGTTGCAGCTCGAGGCGAGCGGTGGCATGTCGGGGCGACGGCCCCGGAAGGCGGTGCCGGTTGAGTGCGTTGGGCGCGACGAAGCAGTGGATGTTGGGGCGGCGAGAGATTGACAGCTTCGAGTGCACTGACCTTGGGTCGTGTGGGCGGGGAGGTTGTCGTCAAAGTTGGTCGTCGTCATGTCGTCTACGATAACTGGCGCTTTGCTTGTGGGTGCTTGCCTCTTCACCTCTACGGGAGAATCCCGGTCTGCTCCTCCCATAGCAGTCTCGACTTCTTCTTTCCGGCAGTGGTGGGAGACTGGCTAGCTTGGCGGAGCAGGGCCTCCCGTGGTTGTGTGTTTGGTTGGTTGGCGTTTGTTGTGGTGTTCGGCACGCCGTCGGCGAGTGTGGGCTTTCAGCCCTTTGTATCTGGTTTCCGCCCGGTTTTCCCTAATTAATCGGGCAACTCTTTTCTTCTTAATGAATGCAGTAAGCTGCCATTTCGGAAAAAAAGATATATACCTTGCCTTGCCACCTGAAATGTCGTCACATTGTCCAGAAATGGCCGAGTTGGCGCTCAGCGTCGAGGCCGGCGAGGTCGTGCCAGGAGCAGGGTTGGAGCGCCAGTGGTCGGTGGAATGGCTGGTCTTCGCCATCGGTTTCGCCACCACGTGCATGGCAGTCGCCGCGGCTCGATCTGTACAAGGCGCCGACCGGCATCTTCGACGGCCACAAGCTCGCCTACTGCGCCGTCGTCTTCGCCGGCGTTGTTGGCCTAGCGGAGGCGCTCGCTGGGATGGCATGGATGTCCGGCGCCTCGGCCAGCAGCGACCACGCCCATGGTGGCCATGCACGCCTCTGCGTCCTCTACGTCTCATTTCTGCCGCTAGCGTTCATGGCCGGCCTCGGTGGAGTTCGCATACTTGTCAGGTAAGAATTGCTGCTTGCTTGACCGGAGACTTGCCGGCTTTTACGTTAGCTGGTCGAGCCGGAAGGGTGCGTATCTCCCGCTGCCTTTATACTACAGTACGTGTATTTCATGGTCGATAAAGTCGTTGTGTGTACGTGGTCTGTAATAACGAAACTCGATCACTCGGTTTGTAATAATGATAAGCGAGTATCAACCGTGATAAAGATTGCCATGCATCTGTATAGGATATACACCCGACTAGCGTCAAAACACGTCTTACATTATGGGACGAGGAAGTACCTTTTCGTCTTTATTTTCTTTGCCCTTTTATCCCACCTTGTTAATTAGGGCATGTGCAGTGATTGATAAGACAATCTTATGTGAAGTCTGACACATGTGCAGTGATTGATAAGACAATCTTATGTGAAGTCTGACACGTAATTTAAAGATGTCAAAGAAAAGTGTGTACAATGGGTATATTTTAGTTTAATCTTGAGTTATCAAATATCCTAAACCTATGTTGAAAGATATTGTGCTAAGAGATCGCCTCTTAATTAGAGAAGACACTCTTAAGATTGAACCATTGCACAACATTTTCTTCTGATTTCTCTGTCCTTTATTCTATGTGGTGTACTTGCCCTTAGTACTAATTTATATGCCTTCTCTTTCTTTTTCTCCTTGACCACCTAAGGGCTCTTACTTTAACATTTTCATTTTATCAAATCTAGTTTCAGTTTTGTAAATATTCAGTGTTACACTGAAATCATTGTAACTCCTGAGATTTTGATTATGGCAGTTTTTAATCCTGCCAAATAACCAAAAGTCCCTCTTGACTTTGAACGAAAACCGGTCAGGTTTGATAAAATGATTTGTGTTTGTATTTGGCTCTAGTTTACGTCTCGTAAGAAATGCCCATCGAAATAACCAAAATTTCACTAAAAATGAGCATGATATCTTCTCTTGTATTCTTGGTGCCTAATTATATTTGTAGATACTACTCTCTCCGCTCCATAATATAAGAGCATTTTTGACACTACACATCTGGCCAAGATGTTTCTACTAATATATGTGTAACACCCCCCACCTCCACATAGGCACACCCTCCAATCATAATATTCTGACAATAGTTTGCGGGTAGAATCTATAAATATGGTTTTTAACTTTCAATCTGAATATGTAAATGATTTTAGTTATCAAAATCCTAAAAAGTTTACCCAAGGTAGGTCCAAAGTTTTTTTTGGTGTGTGTGTGGACTGGAGGGAGTAGTATGTAGGGTTTATTTTTCTTATTATATTTTTTTTGCCCCAATCAAACGACTGGAGTTTCGAGATTTTTTGTCGCTCTCCAAATTACTTCGGATGCACTTCATAAAGTTTGACGATTTTGTCCGAAAATGAAATTAGATTGAGTTTGACCTAAAATTTGGAGACACAAATATTCCAGTGCCACTCAAACTCAAAAACACCGAAATTTTAGACAGCCTCCCTCTAGTAGTTGTGCCTGGTACGCCTCGCGTCCTTCAACTAGCGCAACTCGAGCGACCCGAGTGTAGCTTCGATGGTTAGGTTCTTGTGGTCATGGTTTTAAATAGCGAATAGCGGGCTGGTAGCGGATTGGGTTCCGCATAGCGAAATGCGGATAGCGGGCGATATTGCGGGTGCTATGTCCGCGTAGCGGATTTATAATAACACTAGATTCTTGTTTATATCACTAGAACATGAACAAAAAGTAATGAAATTTAATTTGAGAGATAGCGGCTGCTATTGCGCTAGCGATATTGCGGACACAATAGCGGACGCTATCGTCCCTATTTAAAACTATGCTCGTGGTGGAACCAGACTGTTAGGGTTCGATTTCTAGATTTAACATCGAGGCTCGTGTTTTTCTGGATTTATTTCAGTCTGTCCGACCATGTTCGCTCACTGCTTGTGGTGGAAGAGACGTTACTTTAACTCAAAAATTAGCCACTTTGATTTCCTACTATGTTTCCACTGCATAATGTGTATAATATATAGAGATAGAGAGAGAGACATTATGTATAGATTGTATATGTATATATCTATATCTTGAGAGCTCAAAATAAAATTAATAAAAAAAAACACCCTATGAACACACCCAACTCTTGTTGGTTCAGGGTTTTTCGTTTTCAGTCGACTGAAATATTTATGACGATTTCGTCAATCTCAAGATGTGATGTCATTTCAGTATTTTGGAGGTGCTTATAGGATAGGGTGTATGTGCTTTCATAGGGATTGATTTTTTGGTGTTGGCACTGTATATAGAAAGAGAGAATAGTATTAGCTGAAACGTTTACAGCATCTAAGTTATTCTTTTCCGAAAAGGATTAGATCTATTATAAAAGTTCACTAGAAGTATAAAGGATCTCAAACATAATAAAAATTACATCGTTATTACAAGATCAGCGAACGAGCACTACTGTTGTTGTCAGAACAAGCCGTCGACGCGTCACTGTCGCCACTTCCATATTAGATCGGGCTTGACATTGTCAATGACAACCGAAAAGTCTTCGTGCACGTGCCCTTAAGGACCAACGCCCCGAAGGCGCAATCGTCACCGTTGAACCTTACATAGATCTAAAGCATCTGGTACCAAATCTCGCCAAATAGCGAGAAACTCTAACATCACCGCCTCAAAAAGACATTCGGAATCTACGTTAGAGCTCCGTCGACTATATTTAAACAAACGAACTCAGGGAGGATTAAAGCCCGGAAGACAAACTCAGAAAAAAAAAATCGTCATCCACTCAAGCGCTGCACCCGAGGAATAAAAAACCCTAATGTAAACTACTCCTCCGTAAAAAAATAATTATCTAAACGCTCTTATATTTCTTTACATGTGAGTACTAATCAGAGTATTGGAGTAGGCACCGGGATTTTCCTCTCCGCCGCCGGCCGTAAGAGGAGAGACGAATTCATTGGCTCGCCGGTGTAGCGAGAGTTTGTCACTTTATCCCAAACTGCAGTGCACATTCATGCATGGGCGTGTCAAAATCGGAAGCACACATAAAGAGATGGGTACAGACAGATAAGGTGACTAGTTGCCTGATCGATCACAAGTCCACAAGGAGTCCATTATTCCCAAAAGAGATGCAATCCTTGTCAGGTTAGCGATGACAAGGGCTGTGAACAAATGCAGTAGAGAACTGCACAATCAATAGAGTTGCAATCCTACAACTCTGCCGCTTGGTTCCTGATTAATTCCTAGTACTCCTGGATGCATGGACATGTAAAAATTTGGAAGCACACAACAGGCACAGCAGTTGATTGTTATTCATCTCAAGATCGATACAGATTTCACAGAGGAGTCCATTATTCCCAAATCGACGGCAGCACACTGTGATCCCAAATCAACCTGAAACCTCATCAGAATCAGAGGCTCGCGGCCGCCGGAGCGTCGACGACGAAGTCCAGTACCATGACCTCGTCGAGCATGGGCCTGAGGGCGGCCTTGGCGTCCTCCACCTTGCCGTCGCCCTCCACGGCGTCCAGCTCCTCGACGCTGCCGAACACGGCCACCATCCCGAACTGGTACCCCTTGGCCCGCGCGGGGGAGAAGTTCTCCCCGAAGCTGACCTTGGCGCCGCTGGCCTCGCCGGCGTCCCTGGTGGCGGCGGCGACCTTCTCCACGAGCTGGCCCACCTCCACGCCCTCCTTGACCTTGGCGAGGGTGAGCCGCACGGCGGCGCCGGGGGCGACGGGGGACGGGGACTCCGCGGCGTTGACCCAGTCGACGGCGGTGGCGTCGAGCGCGTTGGGGGCGACGTGCGCCTGCACGGCGGCCACGTGGGCCGGGTGCGGCGCGTAGGCGGCCAGGTCGGCCTTGGTGGCGTAGCGGGAGTGGAGGAGGTGGGTGGGGCCCAGCGCCTCGGCGGCCGGGGAGCGGAGGCGGAGCACGGGGCCCGCGTGGATGTAGGAGACCCCCGGGACGAGCGTGGCGAGCGCCTGCAGCGCGGAGACCATCGCCGCGGCGGCCCCCGAGGCCACGGCCTCCGGGCGGACCTTGATGAGCACGATGTGCTCGACCGGCGCCGCGACGGTGGGCGCGGCGACGGAGGGGGCGGAGGACATGGCGGCGGCGGCGCGGAGGACGGCTGAGGGCCTGAGGCGGCGGAGCGGGGAGGAGGTGGCGAGGTGGGTGAGGGGTAGGTGGAGGAGTCGAGGGGAGGGGATGGCTCTGAGGCAAATCATGGTTTTGGTCAGTGCGAAGGGAGGAGGTTAAAATCGGGTTTTGGTCAGTGCGAGGGGAGGAGGTTAAAATCGGGATGGGGCTGGGAGGGAAAGTGACTGGCGCGGCATCACATTTCTGTGAGCCAAGACGGATTTTATAGTGGGTGGCGCCGAGGCGAACGGACTAGCACGGTGGCGGCTGCGCTGCATCGCCGGTGTGTGCAGTGCATCGCAGTGTGGTGCACGACACAAAATGGGCTCTGTTTCGGTGGACGACGACTTCGCTGAAAAAAGGCACATCGCCGGGAAGCTCTCGAGCGGAAGAAACTGGCATCCAGCACTGACGAGGTCAACATCAGCATGTATACAATCGATCCACGAGGTAAAATGGCTCCAAGAACTATGCGTGAGATGGTGCACTCCGGTTAAAATACTTCCGTTCCTAAATATAAGACTTTTTAGAGATTCTATTATGAACTACATACGAAGCAAAATGAATAAATATACACTCTAAAATATGTCTATATACATCCATATGTAGTCTATAGTGAACTCTTATAGGTCTTATATTTAGAAACGGAGGGAGTATGAAGCAGCTAACCTTACGTATAAATTTTCTGGTCTAAATGTTCAGTGCAGATGTGGCAGGAATACATAGTTGGTACAGGCAAGCGGATTGGCAAAAAGATGCGACCGGAAACAGACACACGTACGTAAAACAAAAACGGAGTATGACATTGCTTAACTGGTCTATGATCCTAGTCATTCATTCTTCTACCCTACAAAATTCACCTGTGTCCAACATGAACATATCTGTTCGCACTAAAACTTATCTTTTGTTTAATTTCAGATTGGTCCTTGGTGCTACTGCTGATCTCTACAGCCCGACTGTTCTTCAACTTCATCCTTCTTCTTTTGGTATAAATATGTCTTTCGTCTTGATGAAGGCATGGAGCCTGTGGGAGCTCTTTGCCCTACTGATTACAAATCTCGATAAGAAACCATCAGGCCATGTCTCCCGATAAAAGATGATCCCCACAATGGATGTCAGGCCTTGGCTTTATAAAAGCTGATTGGATCCGCGCTAGAGGATATGAATGATATGATCCCTTGCTACCGCATGTAATGGTCTGCTAGAAATCTGAATGGTATATACAAATTAAACTTGAATGTGTAATAGGGGTTCTGCATAGGGGGCATTCAGGCTTCTCATTGCACCACTCCATTATGCAGTTCCTGCAGGTTATGCCATGAGTTAACATAACATTCCAGCAAGGGTGCGAGGGATGAAACCCAGTTTGGTTAAAGACATGGCATTTGAAAAAGAAGTTTTACCAGCAGAAGACATGGCCGCAGGTTGTGGCAGTAGGATTCTGCCGGGTACTGAGACAGAGAGTACACTTGCTCTTGCTACTGGATGCCTGACAAACGATACACAAAACATAAGCACCACACAACATATCACATGTACAATTATTTTTTAAACAGCGGTTTGAAATATATGCAATTCTAGCCATAATCTTTAATCTTAAACTGTGACATTTGTAGATTCCAGAGCTTGCTTTGTCAAGAAAAATTGCATTGGGAGGTGCATCTGAAGGAAAACACAGTAATATACTAACTCTGTACCAAAATATAAGACGTTTTTGCAGTTCAATTTGATACGGAGGGAGTATAACTTTCCACTTCCATACGAAGGTAAGCATTTTAGTTTGGTTAATGGAGCGTAAGTTGGTTTTCCATAGTTCTAACTTACACAAAAACAGTAATTCAAACTCAATAATGTTCATCTGAAGACACATACCTCTGAACCAGAAGCCAAATCTACAGCTTTGCCATGACGGATGTCACTGATGATATTTCCATCTTCATTCACAACAGGGACACTCCGACCTAGTTCGCCGTTCACATGGGTAAGAATTGAACATCATCATATAGATATTTGTTACATAGTAAGAAAGCAACTCAGAGCTTCAACATAATAAGAAAAACAGTTATTGGTTCCGCGAAAATAGCCATTTAAATAAATTATGTAAAAGAGTGTACCTGTAGAGGAAGGATAGCTTCCGGACGAAATTTGATTAATGGAACTAGCTATTGATGATAAGTTACTTCTTCGGAGTCTTTCAGCACCAAGAATACACAACTGAATCAGCAAAAAGATACCCAAAATTTGGTACCTGCACATGTAGTGAATTAAACTTGATCATCTGGAGAATTTTAGACCTCAAAGGAAAATAGTGTGAAGATAGTCCGAAACACTAGAGAACATGATAAATTCCTTATCATTTACACTCTCAGATTCATTTGTGGCATAATAATGTGGGCTCGTGGCACCAATGGCTGTATGATTTCTTTCTATGTGAGTTCATGTAGTTAGTCTTTTAGACAAAGTGA
Source organism: Hordeum pubiflorum (assembly GCA_000582825.1). Lineage (NCBI taxonomy): Eukaryota > Viridiplantae > Streptophyta > Magnoliopsida > Poales > Poaceae > Hordeum > Hordeum pubiflorum. The sequence continues at coordinate 5,139 of CBMN010035655.1, read as the reverse complement.
ATAAGTACAGAAAAAGGTACCTGGGCCTCTGATTCATTGGCTTACCAATGAATACATAATGAATACCAGCTCCTCGCTTTGATAAATGGTAATATAATCCTATTGAAAAGGAAACATAAGAAGTGTAATCAGGCACCTAACAATTAGTAGTTAATACAGATCCAACTGAGGTGATGAGAGAAGGACAGGGCCGATCATTACTGAACCAGTGTTACCCCATTGGTTAAGGCTTGAAGGTTAATAACATTAGCAAGGTATTCCATCGTACGGCACATAAATTGGTCTATTTTTTTAGTAACAGAATAGCACAGCAACTTAGCAACAGTGTCTAGGAATGTATCAACGAGTGACAGTGTTCTGACATGCAGCATAACCTCATGATAAACCGAGTGAGCTGAATTTGTCAATAAGGGTCAATCTGGGGATTTTAATTTACCTACTGTCCTCACAATATATTCAGGTTCCATGACTTTGATGATCACTAAGCAGGACGCAAAAAAGAGAACTCCTCAGTTGATATTGTTACACCAACCCAAAATAACGATAAATTGGTCTACCAATATATCTCAAATACATAATGGTTTTACATATCATACTGAACATAAGATACCTTCAAAGTAGAAGAACATCAGGTTTGTCCGTATAGCCAACTGTATAAAATCTTGACCAAGCGGCAGCATCTAGGAACAGATAAGACACACCATATAGTTGTTTAGACAAGAAAAGCATATCTTTAGTGTTATAACTACATTCCTCATTTCTCAATAAGTATATATAGGGAGGTTTTCTATATATAAACAGATTGCACATAAGAACTTGAACAATTACATACCGAAGGCCATTTCTGAACTATCCATAGCCAAAAGGCTTGCGCTTTGCTTCTCAACCTCGAGAGCATAGAAAAACTCAAGCTTCTCGAAGACTCATTCGTATTTGTAGAGGATTCTGTTATGCCGCTACTAGGATTATCACTTTCACGATGATTATCAAGCTGAGAGTCATCCATGTAAATACCACGGGAGACAATTCTCGAACTGTTAAATCGGTACGAACAGAAAATATGTGATCAGTTTCTTCCAGCAAAGAGAATGTTGGCTAAAGGACCGTATTTAAAACTGTTACCACCTTACCTGATTCTTTCAGCGAGATAGGGCACAGTAGTTTGATACAAAATGAAAAGCATCCGCCTAGCAGGTGTCGGCGGAAGACCATGTGAGGTTGCAACCTGAACCGCTCAATCATAACATGGCCATCATCAGCATAATACATTAATATTATTGCTTCAAGATTCTAATGGTACAACTATTTTCTTCATCTCAAATTTTACAAGATACAAAACAAACTTGACCATCTCACCTGCCATAACACTTGCTGTTCCATCTCTTTCGTTTAAAACAGGATCTTTCATTAATTTGCTAATCAACAGGTCCATCTAGTAAACTAAAACAGTATTGTGTTTACCGTGAGATGACAAGTAACCCTATATTTTACATCAACAGACTTTTTTTCTTGTGATTTCTATGCAAAACTGAGATAAGGGTAAATATCCAATGGCAACATGTGAACTACAGGCCAGCAATATACTAAAAAGTATTAAATGAAATAGCTGGAAGCACACACTTAAAGGTGGATAACATTTGTCCTCGCTGACAGAAAACAAAAACCTAAACGGCGTTAAAGAAGAAAAGGCAATATGACCTGAGATATATCACAATATTCTTCTCCGAGTGTTTGCTGGCCTGAACCAGTTGTTAGCAAGTAGTAGAGGGACTGCCCAAGCAATTTTATCTGTGGAAGTTCAAATCAATGTAAGTTCGCACCACCTCCAATGTAAGCTCGCAAAGATAGGAGAGAACAATACTCAAACCATTCTCTATGCATAATTGATGGAGCTCGCAAAGATAGGAAACACATCTCTTTTATCCAGCACGACAATCATCCTACTCTACCGAGATGCAATACCGTACAAACGCCATCTTCACATTCTCCAATCAAAATGTAATATCAGCTCATCAAGATTCAAGCTCCGTAAATAAGATATAAGCTTTCAATGTGTACTAATCTGGAAAAAAAATAGCTATCTGGAGTATAATGTAGACTACTATATTTAGTTATAACACCTTTTTTAGAAGGAAACTTTTAACTGTTGACGTGCCCACTACCGAGCAAAGTAAATAGTTAGCAAAAAGGCACTCATGTTATATTCAGATACTGCTTCAGCAGATTCAGATAAGGAACGGTGAAGATGGATGGCTCTCTGTGTTTGCCGTATTAGTTACTGTTAAGTGTTTACCTAGAAGGGTGGGCCTGGCGCAGTGGCAGAGTCCCTCCACTTGTGGCCTGGAGGTCCTGGGTTCGAACCAGCCTCCTTGCAGAATTATTATGCAAGGGTAAGGCTGTCTAGAAATTCCCTTCCCCAGACCCCAGAATTATCTAAATGTTTAACTATTTACTGTTCATCTTTCACCCGTTATCATTTTCACCTGAACTCCGGTCCCTCTATAGAGCACCGCTATCTTGATTTCCCAAATTGCCTTCGAGCAAAACATATATCTTATAGTAACATATTGAGCGGAGATATTCTCCGAATATACTCTTCCTCTTACTCTTCAATCTGGATCCCTAGTTCATCCTCGATCTAACCAGCAGGGTACGACAAATTGCAAACCTCTGAATCGTGTGATCTTTGCTAGGTGTTCCGCAAAGTTCACCCGCCAAAACATCAGCGTCTGAAAACATTCGTTACCACCTCTGATCATGGCAAATCTACAGATCGATATTCAACGGCTGAACACTTTCTACCACTAGGTACCCAAATACTGATAAGAGTCCATTTGGCCTGGGAGTTTGGAGCATTCACTCCACCTCACCCAAACCATTCACCAGTACGCAAAGCATGTTAAATTTCGAGGAGAGTAGGATAATTGCCGCAAACTAAGCAGAACCACATGCCGACATAGCCACTTCAGTTTAGCAATCACCTCGTTCTGGTAAGCAACGGCGACCCTGGTACCTGCATAACCACCAAAAACACCTCAAATCACCAACAAATCACCACAAAATCACGAGCTAGGACGGGTTCGGGGGAGGCTCGGCGAACCGAAGAGGTGGCGGAAGGCGTCGCGGCAGGCCTCGGTGACGTGGGCGGCGTAGCTGTCGTCCTTCTCCGCCGCGCGCATGACCTCCGGCTGCGCCGCCGTCGGGAACCGCCGCGGACGCGCGGCCCGGGCGCCGCCGCGGGAGCTGGGGCCCGCATCGCCGGCGGGATCCCCGGCCCTCATCCCCTCTCCGCGCGCGGTTGAGTCCAGAGCTCAGGGGAGTCCGTTCGTGCGCGTGCGCGTGCTCCGTGGTGGGCTCCGGACCTCCAGTGGTAGGTTTTGCACAGACGCCCCCGCTCTTAGCATTATTTCCGCCCGCACGCCACATCCCGAGATTCTCTTGGCGTGTGATTCGTGTGGGACCGTCGGGCCCGCGTGTCAGTGAGCTTTAGCCCCCTCTGCCCTATTTGGAGAGGCGGCTCGTCCCAGTCCTCCCTCGTCTTATATCTAGCTAGGGTTTTCAGGGTTCTTGCGGCGGCGGCGCGACTTGCTTCTCCCTCTTGCGACGGTCTAGGGTTTGGCTGAGTAGAGAAGATAGGCGTCCGTCCCCCTCGTTCAGCCGGGAGCCGCCATGAGCCGATCGGGGCAGCCGCCGGATCTGAAGAAGTGAGCCCTCCGCCTTTTCATCTCGAATTCGATCTGTTTCGTCTGGTTTTCTCTTTGTTATGTTCGGAATCGATGCTGACTTTCTTCGTTCTGGTGGTTCGCAGGTACATGGACAAGAAGCTCCAAAGTAAGTGCGCCTACCAGATTCTGGATCTCCTTTGTTCTGAATAAATATTAATCGGACGCGAGATTTAGTTTAAAAGGTTCCCAGGACGTCTATGCGCTGGTATTACTGTGTGCTATCGGGAATGTGGATTAGGTTATGCGATATACGTATGTGACTTGGAATCATCTTCCTTTGGTGTTGGTTTGCACTGCATCTGACTAGTAATTAGTATCTGGTACTGGTATATGATATTTCCCGGTAGTCAGTGAGGAAATTGCGCAATGTTGTTTAATTTGTTATTCATTCGTTGCAGTGTGTGCACTTGTGGTGCAACTGTAGTGTTACTGCAACCTACAATTGCAAGGATCGGCAGTGATCTCTAAAAATATTTGAGTTGGCATCTTTGTTGGATAAGACAGTGCAGAAATTGTGAAGGTCGGTTGATTTGCTTGTGGTTTATAAATAGAGCTGTCTATAGTTATGGGTGAACGCGAATATGCTTGTAACTGCCGACGGATATGATCTGCTGACCAGCTTTGCAGCTTGGTAATGTAAATGCCCCTAAGTGATGACGTCTTAGCAAAGCTATGGATTTATTTCCAAATGAAGCTTCTTTGTCATAGTTACTCTGATAGGGCATTTATAGTTCTGTTCTGTTGTTTGGGTAGTCTTACATTTACACATTTTGATTTTGGTGCACATATTGTCATGTGAAATTGTATGTACTCTTTGGAGGTTGTTGTCATGTTCTTTTTTTCTGATTTATGAATAAAGCTGGCTATGAATATGCTAGAAACAAACGATGGTTATGTTCTGCTGATCAGCTTGCAGTTTGCCATTTTGGTTATGTAAATGCCCTAAATGATGATATCTTAGCAAAGCTATGGGCTTACGCCCAAATGAAGCTTCTTTGTCATAGTTACTCTGATAGGCATTTACCGATTTACAGTTCTGTTCTGTTGCTTGGGTATAGTCTTACCAAATTACACATTTTGTTGTTGGTGCATGTATTGTCATGTGCAATTTTGCACATCTTGATTTGTTTCTCTGGTTTATGAATAAAGCTGGCTATGAATATGCTAGTAACCAGCGACAGATATTCTACTCTGACCAGCTTCGCAATTTGCCACTTTGGTTATGTAAATGCCCTACATGATGATATCTTAGCAAAGCTATGGGTTTATGTCCAAGTGAAGCTTCATTGTCATAGTTACTCTGATAGGACATTTACAGTTCTGTTCATTTGTGCACATATTGTCGTGTGCAATTTTTTGTAGTATTTGTAGCTTGTTTTAATTGTGAAATTTCCTTTTTTTTGGGGGGGGGGGG
>CBMN010035651.1:0-17415 GCA_000582825.1 Hordeum pubiflorum | reverse complement strand
CTCAGCTCATTTGCATAGTCCCACAACATGTTATACTGCGCAATCTCATCTCCATATATCATATCAAATGCAATCTTCCTGGCTCTCCCTAACTTGCCCCTTTTAATTGTCATGTTCCAATCTTCTTGCACAAATCCTGCTAAGCCCTTCAACGTCATCTTCTCACATGCCCTAATTTTGTTGACGTACTTGTGAGCAATGTACCTGGCAGTAAATGCTGTAACTTGCCACTTCTTCTCGCAATTGTGCACACCATTGAATGCTTGATCATGATTGCATTTGTCCTATTGTCCCAAGATGCATAGAGGTACCATGGGCATCCCTTCTCACACTTTGCACCAAGCCTTCCTTTATCGTTCTTTGGAAATGTAATATTCACCCTTTCCTTGCAACTGTACTCTCTAATAGCCTTCCTCAAGAGCTCAACTGATGAGAACAACTGCCCAGCATGGAACTTGGGGTCATGCATGTCTGCTGGTGTGAAAGACTTGAAATTGAATTTCATGTCTTCTTCATCTGAATCTGGAGCATCTAATGTATCATCTTCAGAGTTGCACTCTTCAACCACTTTCTTCCCTTTCTTGTCTTGCAAAGGGTGCAGCTGCTCCTGTGCTAAATCATCATCCCCATCCTCCAAGTCATAGTCACTATCAACAATTTCTGGAATGTAATCACTGTCTGAATCACTATCACTATATTCTTCTGGCTCATCTTCTAACTTCTGTCTTTTAGGTCTCAATCTGACATGCACTTGTTCATTGCTCTGAATTTCATTGCTTTCCTCAACAACACTACAAGATACCATGCTCTGATCTGCATTGCTTAGCTTCTTCTTGGGACTGAAAACAGCAGGCAATTGAGACCTTGGATTAGCCACAACATCATCCCATGCTGCTCCTCCTCCTGAAATGTGGCTATCCAAATGATCAAGGTAAATCATATGAAATCTATGCCCTTGATTGATGTTTACATACATCGGATCAATGTCTGCATCGTTGGACAGAAGCCTTGCACCATCTTCATTAAGTTGACAGCCAGGGGGCAACCAATATATATCAATTCTGCCTTCCTTCTCATAACCAATGTCCTCGATTAAAGCTTCAAACATTTTATAGTAGGCCAACTCTACGTGACAGTAATCATAGCAGATTTTTTTGCCATCCAAATAGGACCTATTTTGCCCACTTCCAGAGAAAAATCCTCCATGGATGATCTCCACAGTGAAGAAATCGCATTTAGCCGCTGCAAAACAGAACACACACAAAATTCAGAATTTTGCCGCTGCAAAACAGAACGCACAATAAATTCAGAATTTTGCCCGAACAGAACCCAAACCCTAGCGCAATGAGCCCTTAATTTCGTCGAATTAATGTATCACAATGAGATAATGCGTGCTAAATATTCTAATCCAACTCGAAACACATCGATTTGACAAAAAATCGGTACTTTAATACCATGGCACATACCGTACGTTGGCGCCGCCTCGCCCTCGAGCCGTTGTCTGGGGACCTCCATGGCTGACTCAAACCGCCGTATGGGGTCGCGGCTGCGTCGCACTCCCGTCCGCCGCCGGCCGCACTAAGATCGGAACGCCGCCGGGCCGCCAATCATCCGCCGCCGCTGGGTTGCTGTTGGGTTCGAGCGAGGGTTTGTGTTGGGGTTTCAGTTCGTGGAAAGGAACAGATGGGGGCGTTTCAGTTAGTGCAGAACGACAGGGGTGGATTGGGTCGAATGCAAAGTAACCAGCCCTTTGACTCGGTCCGCCTGACATGTGGGACCGGTGCAGTGGATGGATACGGGATACGTAAGCGAGGTGTATAGCGAGGACCGCTGCTGCAACCTCAAGGACCGTATAGACGCTGTATTCGCATGTATAAGGACTGTATTGAAGCACTTTCTGACTATGAGGACCATGTTAGACATTGCCTGCAACTACAAGGACTAAACATGCAATTATCTCTTGCAATGATCGTCTCGTTCGTTTTTGCAGTTGCAGGCAAGCTTCCCCACCACCACGGCCATTCCCGCCGCCGCCGCCGCTGCCGCCGTTCTCCACCCCAAAACACAGCACCCCAACCCATCACCGCAGTCGCCCTCCAGACCACCACGACCACCACCTGCCGCCTACTCCATCTCTTGCCCCATCCGTCGCAACATCTCCCACGCCGCCAAAGCGAGCAAATCTTCCCAAACCCTGGCCCTCGCGCTCTCCTCCTCGTCCTCCTGCCGCTCCTCCCCCGACCCCTCACCGGCCACCGCCGCCCGCTCATCCTCCAACTCCTCGTGCCCATCCTACTTCCGCTTCATCCACGAGGACCTCCGCCCATGGCGCGCGGCGGGGGGCGTCACCCGCGCCATGCTCGCGCGCGCCCGCGTCACCGCCAGCTTCCGCCTCGTCGTGCTGCGGGGCCGCGCCTTCGTGCAGCGGTTCCGCCCGGCGTTCCAGACGCGCGACCTCTTCACTATCTGGGGGATTCTCCAGCTGCTCCGCCGCTACCCCGGCCGCGTCCCCGATCTCGACCTCATGTTCGACTGCGTCGACTGGCCCGTCGTCCGCACGCACCTCTACCGCGGGGAACACGCCCCCTTCATGCCGCCGCTGTTCCGGTACTGCGGGGATGACAGGACGCTGGACATCGTCTTCCCAGATTGGTCATTCTGGGGCTGGTAATTATGCTTGCTCGCCTTCTTCATTCTCACTTTATAACTGTATCAGATAATCCTTTGATTAATGCCTGAATTCCATAAGCTTCATCACTGGTAATTAAGAAGATGACATAGAAATTGACTGTCTATGTGTGTGATTACATTCAGTCTGAAATGAAAGACAGTAATTCAGAACTGAGTATCAGAACTTGAAGTTGATTATGTCTTTTGCCTATGATATGTTGGACAAGGAGTCATAATTTTTTAAATGGATCTTTACTGCTGTGATAAGCATTATCCACTCATTTATCCACACGCTGGTAAACTACTATTAGCAAAACACTTTCGAGTATTGCTAATAGTTCAAATGTCTAGGAATTTCCAAAACTTAGAAGTTGGGCCCTGCATACTCAGTTGTGCACATAAACTCTCACTATAATACCTCTTTTCATGGTTGGCAGGCCGGAGATCAACATAAAACCATGGGATGCCCTGCATAAAGATTTGAAGCATGGTAATAGTAAGGTAAGATGGTTCAGTAGAGAACCTTATGCTTACTGGAAAGGGAATGCAGCAGTTGCGACATCACGGCAGGAATTGGTTAAGTGTAATGTCTCCAGCACGCAAGATTGGAATGCAAGGATTAAACTCAGGTAATTTGCATGTTAATGGTGTCACTCATGTAGTTATCGAACCTTGAAGAAAGTACAGCAGCTCCTTTACCGCCCTCTCATGTGGACCTACATAGTTTAATTTGGCATACTCGAAACACATAGTTTAATTTGGCATCTTCAAAACCATCAAATTCTGCTGGTTGTTTTTCTTTTTTGGAAAAGAAAAACTTTATTTATCTCCTTGTCAATGCATCGAGAGGGTGCACACAGCCATGCGGATGCTGACTTTGCCAATATCTTTGCTTTTGGTGGCGAATGTTAACATCTCTTATAGTTTTATTACTTTGTTGTTTGGGTTGTAGGACTGGTTCAAGGAGAGCAAGGAAGGGTATAAGACCTCGGATTTGGGCAGTCAGTGCACTCACAGGTTTACTTTGTGTTCCTGATAGTTTTCGGTGATAAAAAACAAGGATTTACAGGTTCTTTTTGTGTAGCTAAGTTCCTAACACTGAACATTCAACAGGTACAAGATCTATATAGAAGGATCAGCATGGTCTATCAGTCAGAAATATATTCTAGCATGTGATTCAATGACATTGTTGGTCACACCAAAATACTACGATTTCTTTTCAAGGTCTCTTATGCCGCTTCAGCATTACTGGCCGGTTCGGGATGACAATAAATGCGCCTCAATACAATATGCTGTTGACTGGGGCAACTCTCACAAACAATTGGTACTTCCCGTCTATCAGCATTTATGCATGTGATTACGTTTTTCAGTGCTAAACATTATTGATGGAAATGAGTGTCATGGATTTTATCTACCTTCTGTTAAAGGTAAATAGCATCAGGATTAGGTGTGATGTAAACTGTGAACCATAACCAAAACATGAAATGAAAGCAAGCATTGACTTGCTGATGTTTGAGCAGTTCAGTTAAGCCCTGGTAACTTGAAATTTTCATAACTTCTGTTGTGTTCTAAAATTGAAATTGACCAAGCTGAATACATGTCTGGTCTTTAAGGATACATTCACTTTTCTTTACTAATAACCATTTGGAGTTTGCCATATAGTATTTGAATTCCTTAAGAGCTGACTGTTATTGAGCCTGAATATTGACAATTTAAACCATGCTGTTTATTAGTCAATTACATGACAAATCCACTCCATAGGCACAGCGCATAGGAATGGAAGCAAGCAATTTCGTTGAAGAAGAGGTTAATATGGACCATGTGTATGATTACATGCTTCACCTTTTAACGGAATATGCCAAGCTTCTAAGGTTCAAGCCAACTAAGCCACCTGAAGCTGTTGAGGTCTGTCCCGAATCTTTGGTCTGCCAAGCTGCAGATGCTGAGAAGAAGTTCCTTATGGAATCCATGGTGAAGTCTGCCCATGATTCAGGTCCATGTGATCTTCCTCCACCTTTCAGCCCTCGGGAGCTCACAATGCTAAAACAGAGGAAAGAAAATTCAATCAGGCAGGTTGAAATGTGGGAGCGGAGAGCTTCGACGACTTAGATAACATACTTTGGGAACCGGATTTGCTGATGTGGCTCATGCCAAGACCGATATCGCTGACTCACACCGCTATTACGGACACACAAAGAAGAGACTGTGGAAGCAAGGTGAGCGTGCCCGTATGGTGCTTCCCTGCGTGTGTTTCAGATGCCAAATATGATTTCAGTGAAAAAGGACCTGGATGAACCAGGATAAAAAAGTTCAGGGTTTGAAAATCCCAGAATTGGAAGTTTAATCGTTCGTCTCAGACTTTGTCTTCAAGTTCAAGGTTGAAACTGACTTTCTCTTTAGAATCTGATATGAACTGCTGATTGTTCTTTTATGAAAGGTCCAATTTGCAGTTGTTAAGTTGTGCTGTGCTGAATTTATGTATAAGCTTTTGCGGAAATGTTGGTGCCCTGCTTTACAGGATTTTTTATTGACACTCCTATTTCACCAGATGGTAACTCCTTTTTCGCTGACTTGTGCCAAAATCATGTGGCCAGAAGGTACAATATGACAAAATCATTCAACTGAATAAATATTGCATATACATACATATAACATCAATGCTAAAGTGTTTTGCATGTAATCCTTGGTAGTGGTTTGCCCTGCTTCTCCGGTATGAAGAAGGCAACACTTCTTTGTGCTAAGTTTTCATTTTGTGTGACAACGACACATTCGGCCCATGATTAAATTCTCTCTTGGTTTGATTCTGCTTATAGGTCACAAATTTCACTCCAATTGCCATTCATTCTTTAGCACCTTGATGCCACTAGCCTTGCTTTCTCTAAGGGGAAAGATGCCTCACTGACATGCTAAACATTTTTTAAACGCCATGTTCTTCTAGACGACTTTTTAAACACTTGTCATGTTTTTCTCCATAGGATGTTGCCAGTTTGCCCATTTGATAGAATATTAAAGTCCATTGTGATTCAGTTTTGGTTCATTGAAGGCCAGATCATTTCAATTTTCAAAAGAAGCATCGATAGAGATTAGCAATTTTGATGCACTGATTGCCATCTGATGGCCAAGCTATTCCTCATGCAATTTCAAGACAAAATCCAGAGTCTGTTTTCTATAGCTTTTTATCCCTGTTATTTCACATGTTTGTTAGCATGGCGGAAAGTGATATGGTCTGAACAAACATGCAACCGTCCTGTTTCACAGCTGTTGTTGCCTTAGATGCTTTATGAGCTTATGAAAATTTCAAAACTGCCATCTTGCCAGCATGTCGTATTAGATAACTATATGGGGCAGTTGATAGCTACACAAACAAAGAACAAACAACCTGTCCGATACAGCACAGATGAATCACACTGCTAGTCACCTATTTGTCTAGTTGTCTACTTCTATCTGTGTTTGGTTGAAGAAGTTGCAAGCTGTAGAAGATTCCACTTGTGACGACTTAATCACCAGGGCCCACTCTTACCTCAATGGCCCCAGCAGGTCAGTGGGCTGCTGCCATATGAGTGGGCACAGGAGCAGAGCCCGCCTCTCTCGCGGCAAACCCTAGCGCCATGGACTGGTCGATGCAGCGGACGGCGACCACAGCCGGCCGATGATGGCACCGGCGCCTCAGATCCATGAAGAGTTGGCTCATCTCTATCGCCAGGACCAACGCCAAGGTTGCGTGTTCCCGTCGCCTGTCAACCACAGGATCTACGTGGTTGCTGCTGATTCTTGGTTCTCAGTACCCACCGTGGTGAGCTGCCACTTCATTCCCTTCAGTCTCATGTTTGATAAAAAGTCTTTTCTTCTTTTTCTTTCTCGCGTAGTCCGGTAGGTGTCCTGATTTTGGTCAGTGTAATAATCATCATTCTTCACCTCCTCAGTGTGAGCAGTGAAGTTTTATTTGCACATGAAAATAATTTCGTTCATATGCAGAGAAATTTGTAGAAAGAGAACAATCAGGTTGATGCTGCCGTTTCTCATATGTAGAGGTCTGTCTTTGGGGTAACAAATTGTTCCGTACGTTTCAGCTTCTCCATGGAGGCGTGTCTTTGTTCCGATTCCTTCGATGTGCCTGGTTTCCCTCCTCCCTGACTCTTATTTTTCTTCCCCTCTGTAGGATCTACGAGGTTGCTGCTGGTTCTTGTGTTCTTGGTATCCACCTAGGTGAGCTGCCACTTCATTCCCTCCTGTCTCCTGTTTGATAAAAAAGTCTCCAATCTGATCAGTTCTTGTCTTCCTTCTTTTTCTTTCTTGCGTAGTCGGGTAGTGTCATGATTTGGTCAGTGTAATAATCATTCTTTACCTCAGTGTGAGCAGTGAAATATATTTTGTTCATATGCAGAGAAATTTATAAAAGAGATCGCTAAACTGAAAGGAATTCTCTGGTTAATGGAAACAAACTTTTGATACAAAGCAGAAACTTCTGACAAACAATTTATTTTCATTCTATTGGGTACTTACTTTTGTTAGTTGAGAAGAAATTTCTGTTAGACTTTAGTCAGGAATAAATGTTTTTCTTCCTCTTATATATAGAAACAAATTCGGTTTAATGCATCCCCTAATTATTCCTTCTGTTTTTTGGCCTTTCGCTTTTAGAAGTACATGAGCCAGTAGTAATCAGGGACTCAAGGGGGGTAGTCCTATGTGAAGTTGACTGCTTCTGATTCGCATGTACTCTTGGATCATCTATGTATGAAAATAGAGGCCCTCCATAGTAGATGACAGTGTTTAGAATTAATGATTTATCCCATGTGAAATTGTCCTTTTTCTGCTCTTCTTTCGTCATTTTTGTTTAGAGTTAATGATTTATCCAGTGCAGCCCATTGCATGCTCACCACAAACTTGTAAAAAAGCTTCATCTTAGTTTGCTGAATGTTCTTTCTTACTAAACTAGCTTCAGAACGAATGGCGGGTTTATTAACCATTTGATCTTTTTTGTTCATTGCAGGTTTGCTACTAAATTCTCAAAAAGTAGTGTTCTTTTGCATCACCATCCCATGGAGCCACGAGATCTGAACCAATGAGTACAGAGAACATTAACTATGTTTATGGATCACTACATGTTTTGTTGGAACAAGGTGAGATCCATTTTTCAGTACTCATTTGAACACATGTCTTGCTTTTCAGAGTATAATTGAACATCTTTAGCAGCCATGGTGTACTGGTGTATATACATTTTTAGTTGCAAGTCTGCATCTCTATGTTTCATTGTTACTTTGGTGAGAAGTTCCTGAACATACTCTTTGTGTCTCTGGACTTGGTTGGAAGTGTTCTGTTATCCAGTCTCTCACTAGGCTTGTTACTTCTCTTGCTGACTTTTGCCTACAATATAGTATGTAATAGACTCACATGACTGTTATTAATTCTTCATACTTGGGTAGGAGCTCTAATGGAAATATGCTTAAATCTGGTCGTCCACTAATTTGTGGCACTGAAATTCTGCTAACTCTGCAAAAATCGTTCCCATATTGTACTGGCTGAATTTTTTTCCTCTGAATCGAGTAGTCAGGAGTTCTGTTTTCTATACAATCTCTAGGAGTTTAATTAGGTGACCTCTAATATGGACTCTGGCCCATTTCATGTCCTAAGTCTAGTTTGGCCTTTCAAGTTTGCTATATATACAGAGATCTTCCTTCAAAGGTTATCATGGTTTTAATAGTATTGTGACTGGTTTACGGTTATTATTTTCTGTGTTCTCTGGCAAGTGTGTGTGCTGTGAAATTAAGCTTCTTAAGAAAATGCCATTTGTAATAAGGCCAGACATGTTTCTTATCTTCATAATTCAGTCGTAAACTAATGGTATTAGTTATATGGTGGACTTTGATCCTACCCCAAGGAACAAAGTTTGCATCCTCTAGTTTGCATCCTCTGTTTGGGGTTATTCAGATCCTTGCCATTTTTTTTCAGAAAACTCCTTGCAGAATAGTAATGCTATCATATGCTCTAATTCTCTTGTAGACTGATTCATTGTGCTCATTTGATAATTCAAGTGCTATTTCATCAAGTTGAGGATGATACTAGGGCATGTGACACCCATGATACAGACTCACGTCACACCCATGATACTGAGGCATTGTGCTCATTTGATAATTCAAGTGCTATTCCATCAAGTTGAGGACGATGCAGGTTAGGTCTCTTTCCGCACTGATTAAATCTAATATATTAGGCTTCTTGCTCAGTTTTACAGCAACCCAATGCATGTCGGTTGGTTGTTTGTTCCCGGCGAGGACGAGTTCCTTTGTGTTCAGTTGATTCTTAGGCTCGATTGGTGTAGGTTTATCCGTTTTGTCCCTACTTTCCTGGCTGTTCTACGTACGTTTGCATAAGCATGAACATGATACCATGATCTGACACAGCGGATGGATGTTCAGGTTTCTCTATTAATTGCAACGCCTTCTAGATGTGCTGCGGTAGGGTTATCTGTCTGTGCTTTAATATATCCATTCTGCATGTGTCTTCAGTTTATTTTCCAGATATCGATTTTGTATGTGTTCTTCGCTTTATTTTCCAGGTCCTGTCACTTTTCACTAGATTCTCTGTACTTCCCTTGCTATGTCTACTTTGGCTGCATCCTGTCTTGTATATATATGTAGTGTAGTCGTTGTTTCCATTTGGCTTTGTTCTTTCTGTTGTCTGCTTGTGGTGCCTGTATCCAGTTTTTTTTGTCATGCCTGATGAATCTTGTTTGCACTGGACGTTTGTTGGTCAGATGAAAATGTATTGTCGGCATTACTCTATGAAAGGAGATATTGTTTGCGTTTTGATTTAGTTGCTTTCATCTACCGGTTTCTCTTCTGCGACTGCTTATTTACTGCTCTTTTCCAGGTCATGTTGCAGCTTAGCTCGCCTGCCGCCTCGTCTGCTGACATTCGTCTTGCCAAGGTTCTGTCTTCCTCCTTCGACCTTCCTTTCTTTTGCTTGTTTCATATGCAGTATTTACTCATTCTAACTGTGTGTGTTCCGTCCGTTGTGTCCTTTCTTCCTTACCGTTCTTTATTGTTGCTTACTGTTTTTATAGCTTGTGTGCTGCTTATCATTGTCTCATTGTTGTATGCCCAGGATGTGTGTTGTTATTTCTTTTGTCATGCCTATTCTGGAAACCGTGGCCGCACACTGTGCTTTGCCTCCTATAAATCCTTTGGCTGCACAGTGGGTACCTGGCCAGTATGGGAAACGTAGTTGTTCACTGACTCTTTCCCAAGGACAAACGTTAATGCGTTAAATTTGCTCTGTGTATTGCCTTCATCCTCTTTTTAGGCATCTGGTTCTTGCATTGTTATTTGGTTGCTCCAATGAATCATGCGACTACAGACCAAATAAAACTGAGTAGTTTCTTTTGTTTTGTCTGCAATGCACAATAGTTGCTCTTCTAGAGGAAATTGAAAAATGATAGATTGCTCCAGTGGTACCTTCACCCTTTTGTTCCTTCTATAAAGGACACGCCGTGTTTAAAACTTCAGTTCTTTTTTAGTCATGTACTTGCTAAATATCCTTTGGAATCATGTGTTTTGTATGTAATCAAGCACTTGTATTGATAGACCTGACTGTTGGTCTTCGGAAAACCTTACTCTGTTTTAGCACTTTCGAGTACCCATTAGAGTATTTACATAAATAAGATGCTGACATATTTGTTAGCAATCCCACAGGCATAACAAGTTCATACAGATTAAAACAAGCTACAATACGATGTAAGTATTATTGTCTTGCTTGGCTTTAACCCAACGTCTATCCTCTCAATTTGTTGGACCGTGTGTTCTGAGTGGGGAACACGAGGAAATGGATGTGCAAAGTGCGTCGGTGCAAGCCATAGGGTCAAACGACACGTATGCAGACTGCAGAGAGGATTGAATCCAACCCAATAAACAAAGATTCAGTATAATAATATGCTTCTTTATAGAACATCCCAATGGTCTAGGTTGCAATGCAAAGTGAGGTCAGCTCAACGCCTACCCTTCATACATATCCAAGTTTAAATATCTCTTAAACTTCCTTCATTAGCTAAGAAAATAAATAAATGATCCATTTGACCATGGACACACACAGGCCCATTCTTCCTTAAGTTGGCGGCCTTCTCCCCAACGCACGTCTTTTTACCCTACCCCTCTAGAACCCTACCTCACACACCAAGTCTTATCCTTTCTGCTTTGGTGAGATCGGCTTCTGTTCCCCTCTCTCACTGCGCCGTCTATGCGGCCGCGCCTGATCTCTCGCGCGCACTCTTTCCCTTTTGGCTGGCCATTGGTTTTCTTTCGTAGGCCTTCGATCTACTTCGTTCTTCAACAGGGCTGACTACAATCTGCTACACGTGCCGTGGTGCCGCGAGAGGTACCATTCTCTCCCCAATATCTGATTCTTTCCATTTTAGCTTTGAATATGCTAGCGATTGCCTGCTGTGCTTGCTTTCGCTCACCGTACGCACGTCCACAGGTGCATGTCACCAAAAATTACATCTGCATAGTCAAATTAAACTGCATGACCTCCTAGGCTCAGTGCCCTCCTGCTTACCAAAATACATGTAAGATTCATTGTGTTCTATAGTTAGAACTAGCAAATTCAATGGTTGCGATCTACTTACCCTCCCACATTTCTCAAATGAGCTATGCAAATCCATTTGAATCCATCTATTTATAAAGCTATTTATATTCATGTAGTCTCATGCACTGTCCGATTGTCCTAAATCATTGCAGAACACGATCCATTCCAATTCGGCCCACCCAGCCACCCAGTATGAATGTCAATACTTGTAATCTTATTGTTTGCAGGTAGCACAAAACCATACATTTGAGGTAAGCAAATATAAATGGACACAACTAAGAATCTTTGATGTTGCTGACTTTTGAAGACTGAGATTTAGCTTGTGAATATTACTAATTCATCATTTCTGCCACTTACATATGCTTTGCCAGTGCATGAGTGCAACTACAACCATTTTCAGACATTGACACGTTCTCTATATGGACAGAAACTGGCATGGGGATCGTTGACATTACAGACAAGTTCATGCTTGAGGTGATGTTCATTAAGTTGCAGCTCCCACCATCACTGTTCTTCTGCTACAAAGTTGGGGAAAGATTTGCAGTCACAATAAAGTTTCGTCCGAGCACACAACATCAGCGACGTGATTATGAAGCAATGTCATTGTCTGGCTATTCATACAATTCTACAGAAGATGCAGTGGACATTGCAGCGGCTCGAGTAATCAAATATATGGAGACGGTGCGTGCCAAGGTATTGAAGGACTATAGTTACAACGAGCTGCAACAAAGGAAAGAGAACTGCATCTGATTGGTTTGTTAAAGGACAAAGAAAAATGAATCAAAGAACAGGCTCTGAAGATTAGAGAACTTAGCAAAGGCTTTGCAGACTACTTATATCAGGTTAAAAGCACTTCTGAGATTCACCGCACAACTAAAGAAAGTGTATGCTCAGCAAATTCCATAAGTGGCGGCGAGTTCGGCAAGGCGGCTATAGATATTCACAATGCAATTGCTCATCTTGACCAGTTGAATGACAACTCTATGCAGCTAATCCACAACACAAGGGTATATCCACTCCGGAGAGGATCTACTTCCACAGCCTATGTGCCTTCAGAAGATGCCGATACTACCAGCTACAACAGCCTTCTCGGAATATCCAGTGATTACCTTCTTCTAGAGAAGATCACTGCTATGGTTCATCTGCCAGTCTTTCCAGAGCTTCTTCTATCCTGTCGATGGACTTTGAACTTTAAGCTATCTCCGGCTATATATGTTAGTTGCTATGGCATTCGCATGTATAGATTAAACCATAAACTATGTTCTATGTGGCGTGGCAATGCCAGTAGTCTCTCAATGTAATATGCAGCAGCTTATTATGTATTTCCTACGAACATATTCATTATTATTTATAAGTTAGTACTTCCTATAAACCTACGATGCAATGTAATATATAACATATGTGTGAACATCATAACTAAGTATCTATTTTCTTATGCTTCAACAATTTTATGATCGGTCTTTAAATATTCTTAGTTGAATGGTTTGAATGCTTGGTTCCCTCTCGCCCTTTGCGCCATTGGCGCAACGGGTCATCTAGTTTCAATGAAGCACTCTAGCCCTATGAGCATTTCTCAGCTTATAGACGACCTGAGCCCCAAATGGCAGCCTTTCGGGACTGCTTGCAGATGTGTGGGTTGAAGGCTTTGGGCTTCTCAAGCCTTACATTCACATACAACCAGCGAGCCGGAAATAATAATGTACTGGTGTGGTTGGACCGTGCGGTAGCAGATGATCAGTGGCGAGATATTTACATTAGTATCACAGATAGAAAAATATGAATTGCTAAAGCATTCTCTAGCTAGACAATTCTTAAAAGCTTTTACTAGAATTAAGTACCATTTCTTTCCATCAACTTTGCCATGTATTTAGTTACTGAAAATGTTTCTATTAATTTCTTGCAATACTTTTAGAATAATTATTTTTTAAAATTTCGTGTAGCATCGCATGGGCCATCACCTAGTCAGAAATAAATCCTAGGATCGAGGTCTGAACTGTAGATACACTGATGCGATTCTCACAAGTTACAACAGCTACCACCACATCACCTAGCCCTTGCACAGTTCAAGCCAGTAAACATCATCTCATCTTTGGCTGACGAACCCAGGTTATTTATAGGCAAACGGGCCTAAAATGCTGTATCAGAGACTGAGGGGGGGATGCTGAAGAGCTTAACCAACACCACCAGGTAATCAGGAACCATCAAAATGGCTGACGAAGTGAAGCAGCTAGCAGCTGTCATGCACGTAGGGCGGCGGTGCATGCTATGAACAGCAGCGTCATATATTTTAACAGCTTTTGTTTTGAACTGCATCATCAACAAATAAATGTAAATTGAGGGCATTTAAATCATTAGATAGACATTACGAGGCATGCCAGGAACAATAGAGAAAATGTGCATACAGAAAAATTAAAAACCAAATCAAAACACATAAAAACATGGTTCAACCAAAACATTTTGCCCACACAAGTTCACTAGCACATTTTTTTTTGACCGGGACAAGTACATAAGTACCCCAAGCAACATAACCCAGATAGTTGCATTACACGTAATTTTCATAAATCAACTAAAGAAATTCAATCTCCAAGGTCTGCATCCAGATTCTTTGTACCATGTTTCAACAAACATGGTTGACGCTTCTGTCCTAGCCAGTTCTTTGGTTGACGCCTCTTTGTCCTAGCCAGTTCTTCGCATGCACCTCAGATGGTTTACCCTCTTCAGTTTGTTTGTTTGATAGCTACTTTTCAGCTCGCTTCAGTGCTTCGCTTCTACCTGCATCAAAGAGAATAGCTCATGTTTTGAATGAGAAAAAAATTCTCTACAGCAAGAATTATTATTTTTATCCAACAAGAACAAGTCTCATGTTTATCAGTAACTAGCACAAAAAATAGAAAGAAACATAAAAGCAAGAATAAATTATGCATGTTAGTTTTGGTCAAATATATTATTCTTGAAGTGAAAACCCAGAGGAACTTAGTTTCTGTCATAAACGCAACTCAACACCATGTCCAATAAGAACACATTTGGTTCCCTGCAGATGCCCCGGCCAGGCTCTGTGGGTGCTTTTGGGCGTTTGGTTGCCTGGGGGAAGGTCTAAACCTGTCCCGTGGCATGCAAAGTAGCCAGCGAGCCTGGCTCCTAGGAAACGAGATTGAAATCCGTTTCTCCCGAGCCAGGCTCGTGAGATGCAGGGTATTAACATGCCAATGATGGTATCAGCAAATAATTATCATGTTTTAAGGCATATTAGTATATTTCAAAGTAGATTCAGAATTAATGACAAAAATAAGTATTGTATGGACGATTCAAGCAAAATAAACATATTCTTAATATTTGTCTTTTTATTTCAATATAAGCTTTTTAGTATTGATTTGACAGAATTCCACCACAGTTAAGGAAAACTGAGCTGTGGCCTTGTCTACTTCCATAACAGTTTTGCTAACATTTCACAGGAAGGATCGCGCACAGACAACAAAAATTCAGCTTAACACAAACTTATTTTTATTGGATTGCCAGGATTTGTTTAATCAACTGATATACAACATCGTCAACACTGTACAGAACCAGTCATATCAATAACCCTCCATTGAATCACACTGTCATCAAGCCATAGCTCCTGAATAAGATGCACTAACTTGCTAAGCTCTAGATCCTACTGAAACCAGAATCGTACCAACACAATGATTCACTAGTTTTCATGGCAAGCATGGCATTCATACATATAGTCACACATAAAAACATAAAAGAAACTTACCAGCATACAGAAGTTACCTTAATATTGCTCAGGTACCCCTGCAGATCTCACTAGTGCAGAAGTTGGATAAGTAAATGAACTTCTGGTCATCAAGCTCAGCCAATCCTTGCAGTGTTGACTTCCTCACATCAATAGCAAACATCACTCCCAACTTGTCCATGTCCTTGGGTCTGATTTGAGAAAGCAAGTAAACGACATCATCATCCATGCTTAGGATGGGGTATCCCACTTGAAGTTCCTGCATGGTATTGCTGCTCAGCATAGAAATGCGATCAGAAAGACATGGCTCCAAGCTGACGTCTTTAACGTCAAATACACAGTCACGGTGCCAGCCCTCCCGCAAACCAACGGGTATTGCCATGTTCCATGTTGTGGACTTCCAGCCATCACGGACGACCTGAGATTTCCTTGAGTTATTCCGCACCCAGTCAGCGTAGGAAACAGGGGTGGTGGCGGCGTTCAGCACTTCTAGTGACCGGAATTCCAACTCAACATACTTGATCGAGTCTTTGCTTCGGCTGATAGTTACGTCCCGCAAATAGCTGGGGTCACTATTTCTGCGGAGGCGATCCCAGTTACACCTTGCCGGCACCGGCAGTGGAACATCCTGGAGCAGTGGGCATTTCTTGAGCACGTCGCAAAAGAAGATGCCACGCCAGAGGTCCACCCAGGCGACCGTGCCATGCTCACCACCAATTGTGATGGTCTTCTCCGTCTCGTGGTACAGCCTGTCGGCTGCTCGAGGTAAAGGGATGAGCTTGTCCCTCTTGAACTTATTCACTGACAAGCGCTTGGAGATCCAACCTTTAGAATTTGAGGATCTGTACAGGTGGAGGTCGAACTCCAACCTAATGAGCGCGTCGCCATCGTACAGGGTGTTACTATCACCGAGAGCAGCGACGACATACCAAGCGCCGTCTCGGCGGCTAATGAGGGCAGTTGCGGAGTCGTCGAGGCATATGGGGTCCGGGTTCGGTAGCAGATCTAGCCGCTGGGCACGCGGCCTGTAGACGAAGTAGTCCCAGTCCAATGCTCGGGTGGTGCTGTTGGGGTCGACGGGAACGCAGAGGAGGACGAGATCTGCGTCGGTGGCGACAATCTTGGGCCCTATGCTGCGGAAGTCCAGGCCAGGGCAGTGGACACAAAAGTGGGAGAGATGTGGCGGGCGGGCGGCGCGGAAGGTCACCTTGATAGGCAAGCCGCTGCTCGTGGTGCTCTCGGCGGTGGTGTTGTTGGGAAGGTGGGCGATGTAGCACCACCTGTCGAGGAGGACCAAGCCTGAGGCGGCGGCGGAGTCGGGAAGAGAAGGTGGAACCCAGGAGGAAACAGTGGAGGCAGCCATCTCCGTCCGTGAAGGGGCGAGGAAGCGGAGGAGGTGAAGAGATCTAAGCAGAGGCGAGGGGATGGGATGGGATGGGATGGCAGCAGGCGGCGCGATTTGGGAACGAAATTTGGGGCTAGGGACGGACCTAGGGTTCACCTTTGGGGAATGGGGATTTTGTAGCCACGGCCGCGTGTGCGATTAGTACTTTCTGCGGGCCAGGTCGGGCCGCACCCAGAAGGACTGAAAACTTTCAGTCAAGAAAAAAAAATCATATGGTACTACTGAACGCCCGGACGCCTGAACCGTACCCGAGCCTCGTCGCTGAGCTGCAGGTCGCGGCAGGCAGGACGCATCGTCGTGGTCGCCGCGTGCGAGCGGGAGGACGCCACCGCCGGGTCGAGCCCGCCCAGGAGCTCGGTGGCCTCATGGTCGGTGAAGAAGACCGCGGAGACCAGGTGGCGGCGGGGGTCGCGGTGGAGCAGGCCTGACCTGGCGAGGCCTCCACCACGGAGCCAGCAGCGGACGACGAGGAAGTAGTAATTGTGACGATGGGGCCGGGGCTTGTCGTGGTCCTGGCGGAGAGCATCTGGGCGCGCGTCCGCGGAGATGGGTGGCTGGTTCCCCTTCCTTCCTCTCGATCCCCGCCAACGTCGCTATGGATCATCCTCGGCAGCATGTGCCGGCGTCCCGTCGCCATCTCCTCAGGCCTGCTCCTCCTCGACGCCTTGCTTACTCGCGTCGACCATCCGGGCAAATATTTGAAACTCAAAAAAAATTGAACAACAAAATCTGAATATATTTTACGTTATCAGTATCATTATATTCGTATTTAAACACACTTTCTAATGATGCTAATTTTATACCAACAACATTTATAAACACAGAAAACGAGGACACCTTATTCATTGGAATGGAGTATTGGTTGGACCATTTGACACCAGGGCAACAATGAAACCGCAATGGGCTGGTAAACCAACCATGTTTTATCTCCTTGGCTTGGAAAGACGTCCAAAGAAGAGGGTAACAGATGCAATCTCTGAGTCATAACACAACTATTCCATAACAAATGATGGCAAGAACAAAGCCTATC
>CBMN010035649.1:0-11550 GCA_000582825.1 Hordeum pubiflorum | reverse complement strand
ACTAGTGTAGTGTCAAAAACACTCTAATATTCAAAAACACTCTAATATTATGGGACAGAGGGAGTACTAATTATAAGAGGGTACATGTGTCATTTCCGTTCAAAGATATCCAAATTTTACTACCTTGTTAATTTTTGTGGCCTGCGTTAGTCGGCGAAGGAGAATTGTGCACATGGGTCACACTGATCACTTTCTCCGATACACAGTGAAATGTACATCTCAGTTCGATGATCAGAAAGTAGCAAGATCCAATGCATACCTTTTCAGATGAGGTTGGGTGGCTCTTCTGACCCTCTTTTTCAACCTGTATATTGTCTCAATCACTGATTTGTCAATGGGAAAGCCAGCATGTCAAACTGCAATTAAAGCACCATTGTGGAAAGGAAAACAGGAGCATTCAGGAACCATTCCCACTGCCTGCCATGAAACCTAAAAGTTGTTATTTCAATCCATTATGAGGTGAAATACAAGCATGCAGCCTACCTCACTTAATTACTGTGCCATGAAATTTCTGTTATATCTCTCACTAATGTAAACTAAAGACCGACTATTTGGGAAACAAAGTAGAGGCATATTTCTTTTCTTAAACAGCAGGTCTTTTTCAAGTCACAGTGTTTAGTTTAAGCCTGATGAACAGTGAACACGGTGTATGACTCAATAACCCGTGGACCAGTCTCCGACTATATATAGCAATACTAAAGTCAGGGCATGGGCATTAAGAATAAGACCAAGATGAAGATAAAAACAAGCATTTTTTTCCCAATCCTTGGTCATCTTTTTGTTTCCTGGTGTGAACTGAGCACAAGCCTGTCTTTCCTTGCTACTTCCCGAGTTGCAACCAGCTCATCTCTCCATGGTGAGAACAGGCCAGGTCAATCCCAGTGGGTCCTTTGAGGCCTTTGCCTGGACTAGTATATAGAGAGAGCACAGGACAGCACCCTTTTGCTCC
This sequence comes from Hordeum pubiflorum, assembly GCA_000582825.1. NCBI lineage: Eukaryota > Viridiplantae > Streptophyta > Magnoliopsida > Poales > Poaceae > Hordeum > Hordeum pubiflorum. The sequence goes on along the minus strand of CBMN010035649.1, from coordinate 10,601 downwards.
TAAAGCTAGGAGATACATGTGCTCTGCTCCTCATACCACCATCATCCAGGACTTATATTAGACGCTCTGGGCTCTTCATACACACTGCAGCACATCACAGTGGAGTTTCCACCGAGCAACTGCGCCTAATCCTTGGGTGGGTTTAGTTTCTTTCTGGGTCTCCTTTTCTCCTTTTTGCTGAATCCACCCAATTTCCCTGGCTTTCCTCCGAGCAACTGCGCCTAATCCTTGGGTGAGTTTAGTTTCTTGGTATCCTTTTCTCCCTTTTGCTGAATCTACCCAATTGACTAGCTAGATATGTTTTGAGAAGTTTATTTGTTCTAAGTTTTGCAAACCATCCAGGGCTGTTTCTCATGAAAACATTTGATTCGCTTCTAGTTCCTTCCATTTTTGTGCTTTCTCTTTAACCATCAGTTCATCTGGTTCTGTTCCGGTGATCTCAGTTGCCTGTTGAACATTTGAGGTTCAGGGGTCATGCTGAAAATGGTTTCTCCCCTTTATAGGGACTTTCTTTTCGCATTGATTTTGTTTCTCAAAATCAGGGTACTCCGCACAAAATATTCTTCATATGTCCATTAACTGTAACCAGCTTGCTTAATTTCTACATTATTTCATTGGAATTTCGCACAAAAGCATAGTGTATTTGTTTCTTTTCCTGCTGCGCCTCAGAGGAAGAATAAACATCAGTGTCTATTTGAAATATGAGTGCCACCTGTTATGCCATTTTCTTATCTTGGAGGGCATCTTACCACTTACCAGATTAGCTTCTTGAAGTTAAATTAGAAATACATAACTAGCTTCATTCTGTGTATGACATTGAGTTGTTTTATGCAGCTGAAAGGAAATTAAAAAACTCCAACGAGATACTTACATAATCCATTTGATTGGTGTTCTTTTCCCCAGGTTCTTGTCGAACTCTTCTTTGCATGACCTTTTGAACACCTATATGAAGCTTCTAAGAAGCAAATTCCACTCCCTAGCCATGACTTGCTGTCCTGTGTTCCGGTGGAAGAGAAAATCCAGAGGCCAAATTGTACAGCAGGACATAGGTAAACCTGCATATATCATTTATTTTGTTCTTCTGAAGCATCCTAAAACACTCCTGATTCATCCTATTCTGTTCAGACATACCACTCCATAGCAACGTGAAGATATACTCCTCCAAGGAGCTCAAAAGGGCCACAAGGAATTTCTGCTCAGGAAACAAACTTGGACAGGGTTCTTTCGGCTGCGTTTACCTGGTAGGTTTAGTTGCCAGTTTGGCAGTTTGCACCATAAAAGCTTTGACATTTCCAAGTTCAAACACCACAATCTCTTTATCCTGTAACATGTTGTATGCACCAATCAGTCCTTTCAAATAATCCTGAATTATTAGAAATCAGCAGGTTATACTATTCCTGCCGTAGTGATTACCGTCACTGTAGCACTTGGACCAGCTATCAAAATTCAAACAGTATGTTTCATGAGTGCTCAGGCTCTGGTCTGAATTATGCAGGGAAAGCTGAAGAATGGTCAAAAAGTTGCCATCAAGGTGCTCTCCTCTGAGTCAAAGCAAGGAACAAAGGAGTTCTTGAATGAACTGAGTGTCATATCCAGCATAACCCATCACAACCTTGTAAAACTGCACGGCTGCTGCGTCGATGGAGGTCAGAAAATGCTGGTCTACAATTATCTGGAGAACAACAGTCTCGCAAGGACCCTCTTTGGTATGTTCAACCAAATTTCGATTTTCCTCAGAACTTTGAATCGCTGGTAAATTCATTCCTCAGAACCCTCTGGTTTGTCATGATGTTCTTCAGGCAATTCCCACAGTGGTATCCGGTTTGACTGGAGGACAAGGGCGAAGATCTGCATTGGTGTCGCCGACGGTCTCACATATCTGCATGAAGAAATCCGGCCGCATATCGTCCACCGTGACATCAAGGCCAGTAACATTCTGCTTGACAAGGACCTCAACCCCAAAATATCGGATTTCGGGCTAGCAAAGCTCTTCCCAGGCAACATGACACATATCAGCACGAGGGTTGCCGGAACATTGTAAGCAAAGTGACACCTTTTGCTGTTCTCATTTAACCTTGCATACATACTGTACTGTGTGGTTAAGACAAGTTGACATGCTCATTTCTCAGAGGGTATCTGGCACCGGAGTATGCAATCCGAGGGCAGCTGACAAAGAAGGCTGATGTGTACAGCTTTGGGGTTCTGCTGCTGGAGATTGTCAGTGGCAGGTGGCACACAGACCCCAGATTGCCTTTCCAAGATCAGTTCCTCCTAGAAACGGTAAAGAACAATTTCTATAAATATATCTACTTAATTATGATTCTCCAGAAAGTTCAGAAAAAATATCAGGAAAAACAAATACGTGTTTTCTGTCTAGTACAGAATACAGCTATGATAGATTCTAGATGTTCCACATCAGACCATGAGAATCATGCCAGACATATACCTACTATGTGCATATGGTTGAACAATTTAGATAATCACAAGTAGATGCGCATAATATACTTGCTATAGTTGGAAGTATTCTTTATTTTTTAAAGAGGAGATACAGTTGGAAGTATTCTGAAGGAAAGTACCAGGAAGTTTCCTGTCTGTCCTGAAAATTACTATTTTTGGTGGTAGTGCCAGCTTTCATTGTCTTATCTTGAGATTATTTTTATTGGCCCACTGGTTCTGGATTTGTTTCTAAATTGTTTTCCCTGTCACTTGCATTGACTAGTGTTCTCATTCTGAGGACATATCTGTTAGTTTCTGTCCAATTATTATGTGCACTGCTTCAGCGACTTATGAGAGATCTTTAATCTCTTACTCTGCAAAGAGAAGTGAAAAGGTTCGATTTCAAAAATAGCTGAAGCATTGTTTATTGACCTTGTCAGTAGTAGATTAAAGAATATAAATCAGAAATCGCCACTTGTTTTTCCCAGGCTTGGACACTCTACGAGTCTGGTGATCTTGGGAGCATCATCGACAGGACCTTAAAAGATGGTTTCGGCACCGACGAAGCTCATACGTTTTTGAAAATAGGACTTCTGTGCACCCAGGATAGCCCCAAGGTCAGGCCCTCCATGTCGACAGTCGCCAAGATGCTAAAGGGTGAGTGCCCCGTCAGTGACAAGATCATGAGGCCAGGCCTGATCACAGATGTCATGGACCTGAAAGTCAGAACAATCGAGCCTGCTCTTCAGCTAAATGTGTCTCCACCAATGTCTCCGCTGGATAACCACTCGCTGGTGTCTAACCTTGCGTTCGCCGGTAGCACTGTGATAAGGGACAGCCCCTGATGAGAAGTTAAAAAGACATATGAAGGAGAATATGCTCAAGCAACAATGGCTGTAAATTGGAGGGATGACGAAAAGCATGTCAAGAGAGGCATTTGATTTCGTTTGTGTTTCTTGATTGCCAGTTAGATATACTGTTAGTTGTTTGTATATGTTGCATCTGAGCTTTTGGTGATCAACAACAAGTGAAGATCCTCAGTGTCCTGTGGGGCATGGCTTATAGCTGAAGGAAGAAGGGCACAGCTACACCAGGCACCCAAGCAGGGAGTGCTGAACTTTCAGAGATTTGCTAGTTAGTACCTTTCCTTGAGTTAAGCAAACCAGGGTTACCTTTTTTTGTGTGCACAGAAATAGTGGCTACAATGTTTAGTCAAGTATACAGTACAAATCTCACACGGATAATGACATGACTTGCATCTGCATGAAAGACCTGTGAAAATTCCACTCTGAAATGCCAATAATTCAAACTGACAATGTCAAGTCTTTCGATAAAATACATCAGCAGATTATTGGGGATGATTGTAGCAATAAACTGTAAACTGAAACAAGTGAAGATATCTTGGCACATAAGTAATTTAAAAATATCTCTTACCAAACGAGGTCTTGAATCTAAGAGGAACTGCAGAACTGCAGCTCCAAAAAGTAATATCCTTAAGAGGAAGCTCAACACTGAAAGCAGGGATTGACAAAAGAACCTTTTTTGACGGTGCTACGGCGGGCTTACACCGGTCTGAATGACAGAAGAACATTCAAAACACTGAAAAGCAACAAATTAGTCATGATAAAACTTCACAACATTCCATGTGAATCACCTTGTATTGGAAAGCAGACAGGACATCTGGTTTCCACAGCTTGAAGAGTACAAGTTAAACCAAACAAGCAGTCTGGGTAAGCCCGAGTTAAACAGAAGTAATATTAACAGTTGAACATGGCATCACTGCAAACACTTTCATCCATCTAAAGTAGTACATATCGGAGATTCCGGAATCTTTAACACATAATGACAAAAGTTAGATGCACACTAATAGTCCTAGTGGGGGACATTCGATTATGTCAGGAAGCACAACAAGAAATGAACTTACCAAAACAACAGTAAACCTCAAGAAATAAACAAATACGGAGTATATATCAACGCACAACTAGAAATAGATCTGCATAGATTATTCATTCTTGGGCAGCAACAAATTGAGTTCCACGTATACACATGTAGAAAATCACATTCAGACACATCAGAAACTTTGTTCTTTAGCAACCAATTCTACAGCAATGCTCTCAAAAGCTACATTCTGAAGACTTCTACACAGCGGGAAAAATGGAAATGACATGAAATTTCAAGCTTAGATGATTTGCTAGTGTGGTCTTGCCATCCGGTTCATTTCCAGCAGTTGTGTAAGAGACACAGAACTCCATCTATTGGTTCCCTCTTGAAGTTGTGCATAGAGTAGTCGCTTGACAGAGTCTATGAAAACAGTCACGGTGCCAAAATCATACACTGGCTTGCCGTTATACGATTTGTTAACTCTAGGCATAAACAGCAGACCCTGGTCAGCCGCATATGCCTGAATAGACTCCTTGAAGCTCATATCTCCCATGACTGCTCCTGGCACTGAATGAGAAGCTGGGTATTGCAATGCTTGCTGTGCTGCATCAAATTGCCGCTTCTCTGTTGCTCTCAAGTAGCCGACATTCTCCCTTGCCCCTGGCTGCACCAACTCACCCCTTCAGCAGCTTGGTTCATCATCTCAAGACCAGCCATTAGAAGCATCCGTATGCGTTCATTGGCGAGTAACTCTGGTGGAAAAAGAGCCCTCCAGCCCTTGTACCAGTTTGTGATCTCATTGAAATCAGGATTCGGTGAACACAACCAATGGTAGAGGACCTGCTGCCACTTGCTAAAGAAATCAACTTCCAACATATCGACCATATGGTGTACCGGGACAGCGGAAGCCCAAATCATAACCCAGTTAAACTGGTCGAACTTCTGGTTTGCTGGGTTGATCTGAAACTCCTCGAGTGCCATTTTAAGTTTAGGAATGATATAGCGCATTATCAAGTCTTCCCAACTTGCTGGATCAAATACACCCTTCCATGGAGATAGCAAGGCATAAGCTGATGTATCATGAGCTTGCCAGACATGGAGGACACTACTCAGCTTGTACCGAATAGACTGACACAAGGTCTCTATCCTTCGTCCTAGAGTCGGCAACCATGGGTGTACCCATACATGAATCGGTACCTTCTCCCTGCATGGATCCCAAGATTCGACAGCAGCTGTGAGCTTTGGCATGATTACATGCTCTAATATTGAATGGAGCACAATAGGGGGCAGCATCCGCTCCCATGACTCGAGAAAGCGGAGCATTGGTTCCGGATCCCTAGCCTCCCATGAATTAGTTCCTGATATCCTCACAGCTGGTAGGATCACCTCACTAACCAGCTGTGCATATGGAGCCATTGATTCAGTAGCATCTGAGAAGTCATACGGCTGGTCTCCCAGCAGCAAATCCTTCCATGATGACATGACTTCCAAGCCAAACAACGGATTCTGCAGAGGCTGCCACCCCTGGAAGACCCGGATCAGTAACGGACGCGCAAATCGGCAAGCAATCCATGCAACGCTGCACATTTTGAACTCCTCCTCATGGCGCAGCTTTAATTCCTGGAAGGTCTTCAGCAGCCCTCGCAGCGTGAGCAAACCAGCTGTATCGTCCACCCGGACCTCCAGCACACCTGCAATCGTCTCCATAACCTGCAGCTGGTGTTTCTGCAACGCCTCCTGCTTTGCTACTTTCTCCTTCTCCCGCACCAAACTAGCAACCCTCTCCTGCTCCTGTTGCAGCTGCCCATCCAACCTGATGATATCAGCCTTAGTCTCATCAACAAGCACCCGCACATTGTACTGCAACTCCGGCAATGGCACATCATTCGCCTCCGTCTCCTGTTCATCACTGAGCCCCTTCAAGTCTGTCAGGACACGAGCCTGAGGTCCTCGCATGTCAATCACCTTCTGGACAACCGTGGGCTGCTCATTCTGTTCCTGTTCGGCACGCATAGCCAGCAACTCATTCTTTGTCAGGACCTGATCTTTCTTCGACCTGGCCTTCTTGGAGCACCGTTGCTTTTCCTTCTTAGCAGACGGCGTAGGAGGTGGGGGTGGCAAGTTCTCCTTGTCAGTGAAGGGCTTGGCCTCCTCGACACTGCCAAGTCCGGCATTTTTGGGGCGCACGATGGTCTCCACCGGGGCGGTGATTCCCTGAGCATTCTTGCCGAGGCCCATTCCTCTCTTGTGCCCCATCATAGCCATTATCTTAGCCACCGTCGTGTTGGACTCCAGGCTGCCAAGGGGCGGCGCTGGTTTTCCATCATCCACCCCCGCCGACGATGCTTGGCGGCGGTGCTTGGCCGCCTCGTGCTGCCGCTCCTTCTCCTCCCGCCTGGCACGCGCACCCGCGGCGATCCGCTGCCCGAACCCCGTGGGCAGGTCCTCCTCCACATCCCCCTCGGAGGCGGCAGCAGCAGTGCGCGAGGAGGACGCGGCCTGGCCAAGCCCAGGCCTCTGCTCCTCCTCCGCCACCCGCTCGGGGATTCCCTTGGAGACGAACTGCACGGGCCTGGTGAAGTCAGACTCGGACTCGTCCCTCCCGCGCTTGCGGCGGCGTCACAGTCGCGAGGCCTCGTCCTCCTCGGAGTCGGAGTCGGCGAAGACGCCGTAGAGGGCGGCGTCGCGGGTCTGGAGGGCGCGCTCGCGGCGGCCCTCGCCGTAGAACTCCCCGTCGCCGCCGAAGCGGCCGCCGAGGAAGCCGCCGTCCATGTCGAGGCGGCCCATGCCCTCGGCGTCCTCCCCCATGGCCCCGCCGCTCTACGCCTCCTCGATCCCCAATCAAAACGTAGGGTTTCAGGGCAGGTGCCAACAAATCGAAACAAACAAGGTGAGGTGAACGAAAGTGGGAAGGGATGGCGTGGCGGTGCCTACTACCTCGCCGCCGGTGACGCCAAACGGCGGCTTGATTCCGGCTAGACGGAGCGGGGGCCAGGCGACGCCGACGGGACGGAGCTCGGGGCAGCGAACTTGGGGCGGCCGAAGACCCCGGGATGACGCGCGGGAGGGAGGGGAGCAGGCGGCGCGCGGGGCAGGGACGGCGGGTGTCGCGTCCGGCGGAGGCGCACCACCGCGGCGACGGCGTAATGTCGGTTGTGAGTTCCCAGTGGCTTCTAGCCCCGTGGGATTGTTGGCTTTGATTAGTCTTTTGTTAGAGACTCGAGTATTTTTTTTTACCGACCGAAACGCAGTCTCGCACGGAGACACAGGCCTTCAGCGTTTTTTTTTTTTTTTTTCTCTTCAGTTTTTCTTCACATTATTGCATTCGTTTTTTTTCCTTGTATTCCGAAATATTCTGAATATATCTATCATAAAAATAACTATATATGCGAAAGTTGGAAAACGTGAATCATCCATTTAAAAAGTGTTAAATGGGGATAGAAAAAAATGTTTCTCATGTATACAAAAAAATGTATAATGCGTCTGGAAAAGACAGAAAAATAAAAACAAGTTTTGAATTTATTTTTTTGAAAATGATAATCATGCATTTTAAAAATGTTAAGTTGTATATAGAAAAATGTTTTTGATATATACAAAATATGTACTATGTGTATGAAAAAAAAATAGACAGCAAAAAAATATAAGCTTAATAAAATGTTAATCGTATATTTGGACAACGTTAAATGTGTATATAAAAAATGTTCCTGATGCATAAAAAAACTATACAATATGCATGAAAAAATTAGAGATAAAAATATATGTTTTAGAGGATGTTAATCATATATATATAGTAATACTATTCATCACCCAGGGTACAGAATGAGTTATTCTTCACCCGAGGTAATCTTACGATTGTTTTATAAATACATTTTATTATACAAATAGTTACATGCATATTGATTTATTATGTAAAATTTGGTATAAGAAAACAAATATATATGTCATAAGACCAGAAAAATTACATTTTATATACATTTTACACTATATTTTTAGGTTCATAACTTTACACAGCGTAAATTTTTTTACGGTGATTTAATATTTTCTTACGTTCTCCTTTTAGGTATGAAGTAAGAAAAAAATTACAGGACGTAAAAATATGGTGTATTGATGGTAAAATAGAAGGCGGTGAAGAATAACTATTCTTATTCTTCACCCAGGGTGACGAATAGCGCGACCCTATTTTTGTAATAGAATATATATATGGAAGCTATTCTGTTTCGCGTAATAGAATATTCTGTTACCATTGTTGAACTGATGAATTTGAGCGCTGATGTTTCATTTACGTCGAACTAATCGTCTTGCGATTTTTTTCCTCTGAACGGGGCGTGTAATATATCGTTGGAAAGCTCTTGACATCTACATTAAAATTATATAGGACATTTTTGTGAAATCCTAATGGTTTAATAGCAGTTTTAAAAAAAACATTTTTTGTTCCAAATTCAAAAACGCAAATCGTATTCTGGACTCAATTTTTGAACGGTTTGTCGGAATTGAGCAAATGAGATGGCGTTGGAAAGCTAGTGAAAATCAGCATCTTCCATGTATAGAATAGTTTTTCAAATTCTATATGATTTAAAAATAATTTTGAAAACGGTGAAATTCTGGACGAAACGTATTTTTGTGATCTTTTACAAATGATTTGTCGGATTGATACAAATGATATGGCGTTGGAAAGCTACGGAAAATTCACAACTTTTTCGTATATAATATTTTTTCTATTTTGTTACATTTTAAATTTAAATTCGAATATGGTCAAAGTTGGTTTCAAACACGATTTTTTAAAAAGGTGTGTCAAAATAGGGAAAATAATATACTGTTGGAAAACTAAAAAAAGAAAAACTTAGTCATGTTGAACATTTTCTCAAATTCACAACGTTTACGAGTAATTTTGAATACGGTGAGACCTATCGTATTGTTTCTCCATCCGAAAAACAGAGTACTTGTATTGATCTATGCGTGTGTTTGTACTAAGGTATTTTTCATAAAGTAGTTTTGAATGGTTCCGGAAAAAAAGTACTTGAACTGATGGTCGTATGGGTTTGTACTGAGCGTGTTTTCACAAACTAGACTTTACTCTATTTTTTCGATATGGTTTTCGTCATAACTTTTCAACGTTTTGCGGTATCATCGTCCCCGAACTTGCATGGTTTATATCATTGAACTTAATGACATTTTTTTCAAAAACAAAATGTTGTGTGCTTTTGTTTTGACTTTTGAACTCATTTTTTGAAATGATTTTTTGGACTTCTCTCGTTTTGTGACTCGAACTGTCCCAAGTGTCCAGATCGAACTGATGTGGAGATGACTACCGGTGGGATGCAAGGCTAGCGCGGTGACAGGATGCTGGCGCAGCATGCGGCGACGGGAAGTGGGGGCGGCGTGCGGCGGTGGGAAGCCGTAGCGGCGCATGGCAGCCTCGCGCGGTGACGGGATGCTGGGGCGGCGCGCGGTGGCGAGCGGTGAGAGGCGGGGGCGACGGGAAGCAGAGGCAGCGAAATGTGAGGGCGGCGCATGGCGACGGGAAGTTGATTCCTTAGTTTCTAATAGGTGCGCTTTATATAAGGCCCGATAGAAACAGAATATTATTCCATCAGAATAGTCCTGCCCTATATATATATTCTTGTCCGTTAACCACTAGTATGTACCACCGGTGATAGTTGCCACCTAGCTAGGTGCCGTCCATGTGTCCCCTTTCCTCTCCCTCAAACGTAGGAACAAGTCAACAAGGTCTAGAAATCTTGAAAAAAAACCTGGTTGAGAGATATGGTTAACGGGTGTTACGTAATTCAATAGGCAGCAACTTCAGTTTTTGCGATTAAAATAAGGGAAACGTTTCCCACCGGCAAGCCGGCTGAAACTTGGGCCGGCTGCACACGCGCGGTTGGATAACAAATTGCTTCGACGCATCCTGACCGCACGTTGTATTGTGGGTCCGCGCACCGCGCAGCTCCTTCCGTCCTTATCCCCTCGCAGCTCGTCTTCTTCCTTCTATCCTTGGCCCTCTTGTGGCTCATCGTTTCTAGTTGCTCTCATCGTCAGTCATGGAGCTTCTACCCGACCTTGTTTTTTACCTCTCCTCTCTCCACACACCAGCTCCAACTTCAGTCTCCCCTTGCTAAACGACGACGCGGCTGCTGTGCGCCAGGCATGCCACAGGTGCCGAGGACGGCGACCAGCGTACTGCAACCACAGTCGCCCTGCCGCTGCTTCCGGCAATGGTTTTTGTTTCCTGACCCCGGTAGAGGCTTCCGTATCAGTCGCAGTAGGAAACTCCGGAATCACTT
>CBMN010035648.1:0-10653 GCA_000582825.1 Hordeum pubiflorum | reverse complement strand
CCGAGTGTGACCCGCTTCACGGACGACACAAACAGCTGCACTTAGAGCGGGAAACTAACACCACGGGTAACCTGGAGGGAATCTTCTGATAACTTGGGCTCAAACATTGTTTTCCATATTCCTATGGCCTAAGCCAGCATAACCAAGTAGAAAAGTTCATGGGTCAAATGTCGTTCGACCCCGGTCAAAGGGTTAGACTTGAAATGCTATGCTTTTATTATTTAGGTGATTCCTTCTTGGTGCTCCAGAAAGAGTGACGGATGGGCGGCGTTGGTGGATAGGTAGCTCGGGGCCAATGCAGAGTTTGTGGCCACGAGCAGCATCAACACGAGAAACCGGGAACTGATGAAACACTCTCAAGCAAATCGGAGCCACTATCGCCACAAAAAGTACTTGGTATATATATGAAACATCCTTCTTTCATTGCCCGTCATGTTCCTATGTATCCGTAACATCTGTTTGGCATTGCAGGAGTCCGTGATGAAGTAGCCGGTCTTAGTTATGAAGGCGTTTAAGCTTGTCCGTGTGCGGAAGAAGCCCAAGGAGGGTAAGGGCCTGTACTACGACAATACCAAGGAAAATCTGATGGCCTATGAGGATGAGTTTCGTCGGCGAAATGGGGAGGAATCTAATCCCATAGAGGAGGAGACCGACGAGACGGCGGTGGTCGTGTCTGGACACGGCAAGCCACATGACCGCTACCCGATTCTGAATGCCGTGATCCAACCTACCATCACTTACTCACAGCTTCCAGCCCGAGCGCGAGTACGGCTAACCCAACCCGGGCACGGCCTCGCGGATCCAGCCAGCAAGATGTAAGCATTTTTCTCCTTTTCCTCCTCTTTCTCACTTTCTTTCCTGTATGGCTATACTAATGAGATCCATCATGTCACATTGTAGGCCTACTTTAGCGCTATCCATCTTTTTCGTCAAGAGTGTGAGGAAAACGACTCCAGAATGCAAGCGTACGAGGAGTACCGCTCTCAACAAATAGCGGTTAGTTTTGCCCATTAGAGCCAAGATAAATTTTGTTCTTTCACTATTTTTGACCTCCGTCTTCGCTTGTCAACTAACGTGCAGAATGTCTACCAGCACCACCACAACCTGGACCGTACCCAAAACTAGAAACGTTCGAAGAACTCTTGGCACGTGGCACAGGGACTCCGGTTAGTACATTGCCAAACTAGTCAAGCAGTACCTATGGTTTATTCAACAAATAGAGATTTCTCCTTACTATATCTTTCTAAAACATGTAGGGATCCCACGGATCAAAGATTGGTGGTGGTACTCGTTCTTCTACTGCTGGTGGTGCTACTCCTGGTTCACAGAGCCCAATCACCCCAGTTTGGAACGGTGGTGGTGGTGGTTCTTCTACCTCGCCCCGTGGCTCGCCCCTTCTAGTTAGTCCCCTACAACTCTTGCATCAACTTATAGGTAGAACATTTGTCAAGCCAGAAAAGTTAGAACTAGACCAATTGCCATGCTAAACGGTTGTCGTTCTTCATTTTGTAGTGATGATGCTCTTGTCGGTGGACTTCGTGTCTTGGCGGTGCTCAAAGGCCGTCTGTTGACTTAGTGTTTTGTTTTTAAGACTATGTGAACTTGTCGTGGATTATGTGATGGATTTGATGCTTTGTACATGGATTTGATGTTATGTATGACTTCGTTTAGACTATGCTATGAATTTGATGTTAAGTATGACTTCGTTTGGTCTATGTGATGGGTTTGATGATATATATGTGCATCCTTGTTATATATGTGGCTATTATGGCCTGTAACAATATAGATTTACAGGGCAGAAGCAAAAGAAGCAAAAACAGACAAAAAAAATTGACCAAAACTATGCCGACGGCAAAGCCGTCGGCATAGCTTACCACCTAGCTCCCAGGTGCTGACACGTGGCATCTATGCCGACGGCAAAGCCGTCACATAGATGACCACCAGGAGCACCCAGCGACGACACGTGGCATGTACATGCCAACCGCAAACCCACGTGGCACACCTATGTCGATGGCATAGCCCTTGGCATAGCTCCAAGCTATGTCAACGGCTCGGCAAAGGTGTGCCAGTCGCCGACACGTGTCCGGACGGCGTCAGACGGACGGTGCCGTCTATTTTCTGTGCTGACGGGGATTCTATGCCGACGGCCAGGGAAAACCGTCGGCATAGGTATTTATGCCGATGGCCAGACGACTGAATGCCGAGGAGATCGAAGACGACTGCTACCGTCGGCATAGCCTATACCGATGGTTTTCTTGCCTTTGCAGCGGCATATAAACTGATTGTTGTAGTGACTATTCGGGCAGTAAAATCTGAGCACTAAGTTTACTGCAACACGCTGCGGCGGAGTTGTTGGTGACGGTGCCGGCAGCCATGTGAGCACCCGCCGCCGCCACCTGGTGGAACATGGGCACGCTGGGGATCATCGGGTAAGGGAACTGCGCCGGCTCTGGAAAACAAAGTGGTCTGACTATCGGGCAGTCCGGGCTATTTTACATGTTTTAGTGAAATATCCCTCTTTACTCAAGAAGCAATAATATATGGGATACAAAGGCCGGAAGGCGGACTCGTTAGCCACACATGGCGTCCGATATCCTCACGAAGAGCACTAGGAGCTAAGTTGTGTGCCTTCTTGGGAAGCAGCGATTTGGCTCCCGGGCTCAGATGAGCCCGGGCATGAACAGTTGCTCGATTTAAAGTAAAAAAAAAAGTTCAAAAATTCTAATTTTTTTTGTGGTTGAAGATGCTCCTGTACGTGAACTCCGTGCAAATTTTTGTGAAGTTTGAACATTCGAGGAGCTCGTGGCAAAAAAGACAAATTTCGGATGTCCGAGAAACTTTTGAAAATCGCACTGTTCATGCCTGATTTTGTCTTTTTTGTCGTGAGCTCCTCGAATGTCCAAACTTGTCAAAATTTTATACGGAGTTCACGCACATGAGCATCTTGCATCACAAAAAAGTTTGGAATTTTTTGAACTTTTTTTTATCGATTATCGTGTTACTGTTTACCGGGTTCATCTGAGACCAGGCTCCGGGGTGAATTATCGGCCTTATTGTTCTAATCTCTTTTTCATGGGCAAAGAAGATATGCTCAAAATCATTCTGGCTATTATTTCATGTACCACTTGAGCGTACGAACCAGAAGATCCAAGCTGACTTGAATACGGCAGCAGAGAGAGCTTTAAAAAGGTACTCCCTCCGTTCCTAAATCTAGTGCGCATAAGCTTTTTGGAAAAATTCCGTAATGTAGTGCGTATCTCCCGCAGCGAGCGACTTTGGACAGAAATGCCCTCCCACCGAACAGCCAGTGCCCCCACCCCACCGCATAGCTCCATCGCCTCTCTCTCTCTCTCTCTCTCCCTCCCTTTTCTCTTTCTCGTCGCCACTTTTCCCCACCATGCTCACCCCGATCCGCACCGGCCTAGCACCTCCTGACCTCCCCACCGATCCCCACCCTCATAGTTCATCCGCGTCCGCGCCGGCCACGACCGCGTCCGGCGTCTCCATGACCGTGGCCGGAGTCTCCACGTCCACGCCCGGCGTGTCCATCACCGTGGCCGGCGTCTCCACGTCCACGCCCGGCGTGTCCATCACCGTGGCCGGCGTCTCCGCGGCCGCGGCCGGCGTCTCCACAGCCAACGTCTCCGCGACCATGGCCTTCTACGCGTCCCTGACTAGCAGCACCATGCTGCGAGGCCATGCCGCCGACAAGACCGAGTCAGGATGGCACGCTGCCGCTTCCTTCTCCAACTTCAAGTACATGCTCGCGGTGGCCAGCGCTTTGACTTTCTTCTCCAAGTTCCACGCGGGGGCTCAGCTTCAGTATACCTTCACCCTAAACGATCAGCTCCAGATCGTAGTCTAGCTCTCCATCTTCCTAGTTGATTTGGCTGTTTAAATCTGCCAACATTTGGGGAAGAACTAGAGAGAAATGAGATGGGGAGAGCAAAAATGGCTGAGCGGCGTGGGTGGGGCAGGTCGCTAGCGGATGTGACGTGCACATGGGCCTGAGACAGAGTTGGCAGAGTGTTATATTTGGACTTTTTCACTGTTTTGACCAACTTTGTCACAACATGAATTCGATACGAAAGTATTTCACGATATGACCCTTTTGACAACGCCATAGCGCGTGGCGTTTCTGCTCTATTTGGAAACGCCGAACCTCCGTGCGTTGCTCCCCTTCATAGATAAATGGGATATGTGAACATCTTGCCGGAAACGCCAAACCCCATGGCGTTTCTTAATGGGGCAGCAACGCCACACCCCCATGGCGTTTCTAGCAACGCCACATACGCTGGCGTTTCTGCCCTGCCACGTAGCGTCTCGACCAGGCCAGCAACGCACGGAGGTTCGACGTTTTCAAATAAAGCAGAAACGCCACGGGCTGTGGCGTTGTCAAAAGGGTCAGATCGTGAAATAAATTTGTCTGAAATTCATTTTGTGCTATACTTTCCTGAAAAGGTCAAAACAGTGAAAAAGTCCGTTATATTTGTCCAAAGTACAAGTGCCAGCACACACATTCGTATTGGAGCTGAACAAAGCGCGCACTATATTTCGGAATGTAGGGAGTAGGACATGTCAGGGTTGAATACTGCAACTGGAAGCAGAAACGGTCCGGATGCATTGATCCTCTCCAGCACCATCAGCAGATACTGTAGTAGGATAGTGCTGTACCCGGCCTGTCCTCTGACACAGTGTAGAAGCCGGAGTACATTTCATAAAAGGACAGCTACGTTTTGCCAAAGCAGGCCGGGTGAAAGATTTTCTTCAGAGTTACCAAGGCTTGCTGCATGCGCTGCTACAGGGTCAGATCGACCTCCGGCGTTGTCGAGCTAGCTACATTGGTCGTGTGACCTGCGGATGTTGGCTCGGTGTCTGCTCGGTCTGCGCTGCGGCGGCGTTGTTGGTGACCGTGCCGGCAGCCATTTGAGCGCTCGCCGCCGCCGCCTGGTGGAACATGGGCACGCCGGGAATCATGGGGTAAGGGAACTGCACGGCGCCAGCGAGGCGCGGGTCGAAGGCGCCCATGCCAAACTCCATGGCGCCGAGGAGATGGTGGTGGAGGTGCGCCATGGGTGGCATCTGCATGTGCTGCATTGCCACCATCGGAGACACGCACAGCCCGGCCGTCCCCATCGTCGACATCATCTGGACCTGGAGCTGCAGGGTCTTCACGTACTCGATGGCTTCTTCCAATATCGATGCCTTGTCAATCTTCATCACCATAAACATTGTGGCTCTTGTCAAGATTTTGAGTTTGAGTTTTCTTGCGAGGTTGATGTATCTATCGTGTACCTTGTTGCAGTTGGGGATGAGTTCTTGCAGGGCGCGTATCTTGTCGTTGATACGACCCCTTCTCCTCTGCAATCGCAATGTCATACCAATTTAGCAACCGGAAGCTACAGCAATGTCACTCAGGTGCACATAATATATTGTGTGTGTGCGCGCATTTGGGATAGCTGGTACAAAGAGGTACGTACCCTCTCCGACATGTTGTGCACTTGGGCATTGCGGCCGCGCTTGGTGCTTCTCGCCGCCGACCTTCTCAGCCCACCGGCCTCGTCGTCAAGATCCTGGTGGCAAATTGCGTTTGAGATTTTGAATCAAGAAGCACAATGAATGCATGCGTCCAGGAGATGCGTCCAGTGCTTACCTCGTCCTCCTGACTGACCGACCAAACCTGGTGGCTGCTTCTCTTCAGCTGGCTCTCATCACCCTTGTCGAAGCAGACAGAGGAGGTCGTCTTCGTCGCGGGAGCCCTCACTTCCGGTTGCAATCTCGGGGGTAACGCCGCAGCCGGTTCTGCAGCATGCCGGACAGGGACTGACGACGCCGGAGGAGGACGTGCGGGCGACTCCTTGGGTGGCTGCAGCCATGCCATCCTCTGCTTCGAGAACAGTGGGGTGCTTCTTAGCAGGTTCGTCTGCACGTCGACGGGGTTGCTCCCCCCGGCGGACGCCCTCTCGCCGGCCTGTGGCAACGGGCGCTGCAGGGGCCTCGAGAAGAAGGGGAAGTTAATAGCACCCTCGCCGGTCGGCCGAGGCTGCTGCTGCTGTTGCTTGGGGACCGTAGGTGGCTCCGGCAGCGGCGGCACGACCACCGCGGCGTGAGACATCGATGGCGCTCGTGCATGTCTGCTCGCCATCGCAGTGGGGTGGTTGGAATACCTGAAGAGCAAGGCGGAACAGCACTCCGTGTCGCCGTCGTCCACGCCGATGATGGGATAATGCAACCACGGCACGGCGTTGTCGTGGTCGCCCTGCGCCATCGCTGTCGCGCTTGTAGTACCGTCGGCGCTGCAGGAGAAGGGCGGAAAGGGGTCCGGGGCGGCCGTCCAGCGGATCTCCGGGCTGTTCTCCCACAGCAGCTCCGCCAGCTCGTTGCCTGGCTGACTCCTCTCCATCGATGCCAACGGACACGGCACGGGTGGGGGATGGGCAGTGGGAGGACAAAGCTAGTAGAATATATAGTCGAGACGACGATCGAGAGGGGGAGCTCGGCCAAAGTCCTATCACGCAGCGCCACCGTTGCAAGTATTCCTCTAGAGGTAAATGCAATGGTGGTACATGAAGTTACTTAGGATGTGCAGTTTAGTGCCTGATGTTGTAAAATACATAAAAGTGGTGCCAAAACTTGTTTGTGCGAGCACGTATGGTTCAAAACACAGCTGCCGCCGTATCCTGACTCGCGGGGCCCAGTGTTAGCATCTTGAAGCGGTACGCAGCTGCTGGCGCGTGGCGTTTTTGCCGAAACCTCCCTAACCTTATAATGAATCTCAGAAAAAAAGCCTTTGAGCGAAGAGGACGGAGGAGGTGGGCGTCGTCGGCGAGCGCAATGTGGAGGATGTGCGCGACCGCTGTAGTCAGACCTGCCCACAGAGATGGCCGGCGCCGATGAGCCATGGTACAAAATCTCATCTGAGGTGTACTACAGCAGACTGGCGTCGGCGAGACGGCACATACAAATGACACATAGGAGGAAAGAAACTCACCATAGTGTGGTGCATCCTCGCCGGGCAGCCGACGGCGAGGCTCGCCCGTCATCGCCGCCAACCACCTTGCTCAACTGTCGCCACGTCCGTTGCCGCCTCGAGTTGATCGGGAAGAGAAGGAAAGAAAGAAGGGATACGAACAGGCGAGCATACTGCCTCTCAATACTAAGTTGATCCTAGGACCAAATCACAAAAAACGAAATGACTGCCTTCTCCCGCCGTTTTAGGTATTTTTTCTGAGATTCGTTATGAGGTTAGGGGGATTTCGGCAAAAATGCCACGCGCCAGACGCTGCGTACCGCTTCCAGAGGCTGACACTGCGGAGTCAGGATACGGCGGCAGCTGTGCTTTGAACCGTACGTGCTCGCACAAACCAGTTTTGGCACCACTTTTCTGTATTTTGCAAAATCAGGCACTAAACTGCACATCCTAAGCAACTTCATGAACCACCAGTGCATTTACCTCATTCCTCTACTACTTCTCTTTTGTATTCTGGCCTTTATAGTCTGTATATGCTATTTCAATATCTGCATTCATATACAACAATTACAGGTTTGTCTTTCAATTTATCGAATTCCGTGTTATCTTTTTCTAATTTTGAGATTATTTCTAAGGCTAAGGGTTTAGGAGTTTCACTTGGAGATAATGATAGTCAAATTGCTGCCTCTATTAATAAACTTAATGATGAAGAGCTAGATAGAGCAATTACTATTCTTAAAAAAACTGCATCAGTGACGCACATGGAGGATGACGGTCCTAATGGTCTGTCTCGTTGCAAGGTTATTGCGAGGACCTTGCACCCGAGGAAGCACTTTTTTATACCGAGGCGGGACCTTCAGACAGCCAGACGGGCTGTCCGGAGGGCCCTGTCAAGACATCGCCAAAGCGTACTAAAAAACAGTATGATATGTCTGCGATACGCCGCAGCACATGTCATCGCTACCAGAAAAAGTTTGACTAATGAGGGGCATTTTCTGGAATAGCGGAGGGCTTGGGGACCTGGCTAAGCATCGTTTTTTAGCAGAAATTTCTTTTCAACAAAATTTAGACTTTATTGCCTTATTAGAGACTGGTAAATCTAATTTTTCATCCCCTTTTTTGAGTCACCTATGTGGTGGTCTCGATTTTGCGTGGTATTTTCTCCCTCCTCACGGCAGATCTGGGGGAATTCTGTTGGGTGTCAACAGACGTTCTCTCCATGTCCACATGATTGATGCTGGGGATTTTTGTGTAAAATTCCAAGTTCGTTCTAAAGATGATGATTTCGAATGGGTTCTTGTGGCGGTCTAAGACTTTTTAGTGGAAATTGTTTTCGTTTGTTCTTCAGAAACTCTTCCTATGTTGGTAGGGTGAGATTTCAATATTATTAGACGCCAAGAGGAGAAGAATAATGATATTTTTGACGCTAGGTGACCCTTTGTTTTTAATGCTATTATTGAAAATCTTTGACTTGAGGGAAATTGCGCTCTTAGGACGTCAGTTTACCTGGGCTAATAATCTTCTTTTTTCGATAAAGCGCTATTTTATCATCTCAAATGTAGCATCAAGCGGATACAAAACATTATGAGCAATACCCGACCTCTACATAGCTAGGATGCACACAGCCAAATACCAAGAGTCTGACAGTAGAAAATGTAACAAGACCGACAAATCGGCAACCGTAGAGTCCTATGGACCGACACTTTGCCTAAGTCGAACGTGGCGGTGGATCGATCCGAAGGTTATGCTGCCATCCATGTTGGAAAAAAACCTTCGTAGCCACCTGTTCCAATCGCGTACACACCGCCTTGAACAGCGGTTGGTGCTCCGGTCGTTGTAGCGTAGACCACGTATGAAGTCAGTGCGTACAACGGAAAATAACCTGTAGAGGAGAGGCATTTTTGTCATTAAAAATCAAATCATTTCTACATAGCCAAAGCGACCAAAGTAAGGCATACGCTCCCACCCTTATTAGCGTTTTGAAACTATTTGGAATACCGTCCAACCAATGACCAAATATATTGGCAACACTTGTGGGCGGGTACAAATTTGACGCTATTTAGATGACTGACCATGACCATGTAGAACGTGCAAACTTGCATTGGAAAAAGAGGTGTTTGATTGTCTCATCATGAGCACAAAAGCAACACTGCTTACTTCCTGACCAGTTGGGTCGTGCAAGGTTGTCTTTGATTAGTATAACTCCCCTACGAAGATACCACATAAAGACTTTAACTTTTAGTGGAATCTTCGACTTCCAAATTTTCTTGTTATTACTCACTGATATCCCAGAATGTGTAAGCACACGATACATAGAGTCTACTGTGAAAGACCCGGATGTTGTGAGATTCCAGTGAAACACATCCCGGCCTTCTGTCAGATTAATCGATTCCAGCCGGGATAGAAGGTTATGCCATGACATAAGTCGGGGTCCAATCAAATCCCGCCTGAATGAAATATTCGACGGGGATGAACTAAGCACTTGCGCAATAGTATTACTTTTATCGCGAGCAATGGTGTACAAGGCTGGGTATTGTTCTCGGAGACTGGCATTGCCTAGCCATATGTCTTCCCAGAAACGAACCTCTGACCCATCCTTTATCGCGAAAGACCCAAAGCGAAAGAAATAAATTTCCCCTAGTTAAAGTTCATGCACTGCAACGGGGAGTTTCTGATCACACACCTCTCCTGATGGATTCAGGAGAGGCCGCTCATGTGGGAAATAAGTCAAAAAAAATTCAAACTTTCATGGTTTCATAAAGAAGGTTTTTTTTATTTAGTCGCTGCCTGAGTAGGTTAAGGAAAATAAAGGGCGCACCCATGTCGAAAGATGGAAGAATAAGATCTGCCACCTGAGACAATTCCTAAAAGGTTGGGCTAAACGTGTGTTTGGTGTATATAAGCAAGGGAAAGAAAGGCTTATCGCTCTAATTGACGCCTTATATGTGAAGGCTGAGAGCATTCCCCTTAATCAAGCGGAATGTGTTGCTAAGAGAGAGGCGGATGATCTTCTTGCTAAGCTTATGCGGGAGGAGGAAGCCAAATGGCTTCAACGTGCCAAGGTGCGAGATGTCCTGGAATGGGACAACAACACCAAATATCTCCATCTCATCGCCAATGGTAAACATAGCAAAAAAAAAAAAATCCAGCTCGAGCTGGATGACGGTACTATTGTTGGTGAAGACCAACTGAAGACCTATATTACCAATTTTTATAAGCTTCTTTTTATCTCACCTATCTCCGATTATGTCAAGCTCGATGAGGATGTCAAAGGTGACATCCTGCAGCTATCGACAGAGGAGAATGCCATCCTAACCGCCCTTTTTACTGACAAAGAAGTGTCAGATGCTATCTCACACATGGAACAAAATAAGTCCCCGAGGCCAGATGGATTCCCGGCGGAGTTCTATCAGCGGTTCTCGCTGGTCATTAAAGGTGACTTTATGCCTATGTTTGCTGAATTATATAATGGGAATTTGGCTTTGTATAAGTTAAATTTTGGTATCATTACCCTTCTTCCAAAGAAGGAAGATGCTATTAAAATTCAGCAGTTTCATCCAATTTATCTTCTAATTGTAAGTTTAAAAATATTCAATAAAGTGGCAACTAATCGTGCTACGGCAATCACTCATAAAGTGGTGAGACCGACGCAGATGGCATTCATGCCAGGGCGACACATCCTG
>CBMN010035647.1:0-13371 GCA_000582825.1 Hordeum pubiflorum | reverse complement strand
TAGTGCAAGTGTGCCGTGGACTAAGTTAGAATCTACGAAACAGTTTACACAAAGGAGAAGACAAGGTAATATTGGATCTTCGTTAGGTCCACAATATAGTATATATGAGGCACTCAACATTTTTATCGTGGTCCTCTCCTATTGACAACTCAAAGAAAAGAACATAATTTCAGAGAAACACACTGAAATGTTTTAGGAGTTTTTACTTTTTCTGAAGAAAGCAAATTAATGAAGGAAAAACAAAAGCGAGGAAAACTATTTACACGGGANNNCTCCCAACAAGTAAAAGAAGAACCGAGAAATCTTTTTGGGTTTTGTTTTAATACTACGAACTTAGGGAAACAAGAAAGAAAACCGAAAAGAAGCGAAACATATATTTTTGGATTTTTAAAGTTTTTTTCAAACACACAAGAAAAAAGCCAAAATAAAACTAACATGGATATACANNGAAAAAGGATGAACACCGACAATTAAAATGTGTGAACATGAATGTAATGTCGGTGAGGAATACGTAGTTCTCCAAGCTTAGGCTTTTGGCCTAACTTGGTAGTCACCATCCGTAGTAGCCATCGGGTCTAGGTGGGAAGTAGTTAGGCCGAGGCACTTGAGCGCCCAAGCCTGGCCTCGGCCTCCGTCGCAGCCAACTTATTCCGGTAAGCGATTATATCCGAAGGTATGACGATATATCCGTGCCTGGCATGAAAATTGAACAAAGAAGCTGCAGGCAGTACAATAACATCACGAGTCCTCTCGCTATATACCACACTATAACGAATGTGGTGCGGAGGCTCAGGTTCATCTATAAAAGTCATAAACTATCATAGCTTGATGATCTAGATAAACCTTAGACAACAAGTAATCAGTAACGCGTAAAGCGACATTAAAATGTTTTGCTAAGCGAGTGACATAAATATCACCATGAATCTTTTCTCGCCGCCGCCAAGGAGGCGGCTGACGATGGACCAACAGAAACCCTAATCGCCTTAGAAGTTGCCGTAGAAAAAACGTTAGCCTTTCTGATAATTTCATATGCAGTTGTACTCTGTTTTATGTACGGTCAGAAAAAGGTCAAAAGAAAAAGAAAAAGGTCAAATAGTGATTTTAGCCCCAACGTGCCTCCAACGTGGGGGTGTGGACACGAACTCCGTGCGCAGTGCGCCACTCCACGACCGCCACGTCACAGGAAGCACATCGAGGCGGCTGACGTGGCGCCCGGTCGTCGGCACGCGCGGCGCACCGACCCGCGTGGGCCGACGTCATCCCCGTCGTCGCCGTCGCCGTCTCGTGGCCTCGTGGGGGGAGCGAGAAGAGATAGAGGAGGAGCCCCGGCGCATCTGGATCCGCGCCGCAAAGCTGACTTCTTTCTCCGCCCCACGCATCCTCCACCTCCTCCGCCCCGCGACCACCGCGAGGAGGTGCGCCCCGTCCCTTCTTCTTCGTAGCAGCACCAGCAGCGTCGGAGGCGGGAGGGCGAGCAGGATGGCGGCGGCGGGGAAGACTGCCGGTGTGCTCGCGCTCTTCGACGTCGACGGCACGCTCACCGCCCCCCGCAAGGAGGTGACGCCGGAGATGCTCGACTTCATGAAGCGCCTGCGCGAGGTGAGGCCCGAATGTGACCCTCTCCCGTTCTCTCGTTTCAGTTTCTTTATCCGTAGGATTCTCAGGCGAGATTGATTGCTCACTGTGTGTATGGGTTGTGCCTCTCTGGTTTTCTTCCTGGGAGCAGAATGTGACCGTCGGCGTGGTGGGGGGATCCGATCTGGTCAAGATCTCCGAGCAGCTCGGCAAATCAGGTATCCAGCGCTGCTTGGATTCAGCAGGACACTCTGCTTGGATTCAGAGTTCCTCGTGACTCCATTGTCTGCTACTCTTGTCTGTAACTGTAAGCAATTGCAGCAATTTCGTTTGATATTTGTTCTCTCCTCTGCAGTTATCACCGACTACGACTACGTCTTCTCCGAGAACGGCCTTGTCGCGCACAAGGACGGCAAGCTCATCGGGACGCAAGTAAGTGCCCACGCCACATAACGCGCGCTATTTTAGCACGAGCATACCGAGGAGATGTTGCATAAATATCCACAGCTGAATTTTGACTGGTGTTCTTCACTCTGCAGAGCTTGAAAACGTATCTTGGAGATGACCAGCTTAAGGTAAGACCTTTCTTGTACTGCCCTTGCCGATGAGTTTTGAGGCCTTGGTAGTGATGTTATGCGTTCTTTGCAGGAATTCATTAACTTCACTCTTCATTACATTGCGGACTTGGATATCCCAATTAAAAGGTCAGTGCAGAATCCTGTTCGAGAATTCCCTCGGGCGCTTGCCTTTTACTGACCGGGTAAAGTAAATGTTTGCTCAGGGGTACATTCATAGAGTTCAGGAGTGGAATGATCAATGTGTCGCCTATAGGGAGGAACTGTAGTCAAGAAGAACGTGATGATTTTGAGAAGTATGATAAGGTACAGATTGACTTATAAGAACAAGTAGATAGTTATAATCAGAAAGGGGCAATAGCTATTAGAAAACATGAAACTGAACCGACTCGTTTTGTTTAGGTACATAACGTTCGGCCTAAAATGGTGTCAGTGCTTCGTGAAAAGTTTGCACACCTGAACCTGACCTTTTCTATTGGAGGGCAGATCAGTTTTGATGTAAGTGTTCTAAACTCATAAATATCTGCTAGGAATATTCAGTTTGGTATTTACTACTGCATCACTGAATTCAGGTATTCCCACAAGGCTGGGACAAAACCTACTGCTTGAGATATCTCGAAGAATTCAAAGAAATTCATTTCTTTGGGGACAAGACCTACAAGGTAAAGAAATCTCCTTTCCTTTTTGTGAAGTACCTTTCTGCACACAAGATGATGTTTAACAGACTTTTTGAGCCAATGTTAACGACATCCCATTTAATACTACAAGCTTAACTATAATGTATCTTTCGTGTGGTATCTTTCTGATTTCTGCTCTTTTTTTTCCTTTCTATTTAGGGTGGAAATGATCATGAGATATTTGAATCTGTCAGAACTGTTGGTCACACAGGTATGCTGGCTGTATGTTAAAAGTTAACATTCTCATCCTTATGAAACCAAGAATGTTTATTTGCTATGTTTAAGTTGACATCCCTGAATTAGCAATTTTCATGATAAGAAAGACCATAGGCCATAGCTTAATAGGAGATTTCTTGGATGGCCCTTTAATGAACAGGAGACAGAGAACATCTTTGTCCAACTGTATAGATTATTACTCTTAGATATGCAGCATATTTGGCATGGTGAAATAACTGTATTGTGTCTTTTCATCATCATATTATTTGCATGACATTCTACTATTTAATCATCTGGAGTAGCATTTTTAGGTCATATTTCTTGAGTAGAGTATTGAATTGAACACGCATCATAGCATCAATACACCTTCAGAAACATAGCACAGCTCCCATTGTGATTTAGTTGTGAAACATTACCCTGTTACTTGCTAGCGAGATTAAAGCTGGTGTCTGGTTCAGTTTTGAAGCCAAGCTCAGCCCATGATTTACCTATCTGGCTTTGGTGCTAACTTCTCGTTTACACGTGCAGTTACCAGCCCCAATGACACGGTGCAGCAGTGCAAATCCATCTTCCTGTCGGAGTGATCGCCAGACTACCGTGCCATTTACATCCATTTGTTCACCCCGCACCCCTCGAACGCTCCCCGTTTCGGAATACTTCCTCTATAGATCTTCCTTTGAAGTTTGAACTCAGCACATGTTTCCTCCCCGTTGGGAGTAGTTTATCGCTATTGTTGTTGTAAACAGAACTGTACTGGTATACATACATTCACAAACAGCGGATTTTGTATGCGCGCATTTGGCGCAAATGTATGAGGGCATGTTTGGTAGCCTGCATGATCTAAGATATTTCCTGCTCGGCCCACTTTTCGTTGTTTGGGGTGGTGTGTAAGGTCGACATTTTTTTTTCCCGGGTAAGTGTTCTACCGCATTCGATTGATTATCAAACGGAGGTGCATCATTCAAAAGTAAAGGCAAGAGGAAACTAGGGGTTGGTTCATCAACCCAAGTACTAACCTGTGAATTTAAAGAGACAGATTCACAAAAGACTGTTCACCAATTCAGAAAAGTATCCTAGCGAGCTGACGTTTTATTTTATTTAGATTTTTTCCCATACCGTTTTTCTATATTTGTAGGTTTTATTTGAATTAAAAAATGTTCATGAATTCACTAAAATATTCAGGAATTCAAAAAAATGTTTGGGAATTAAAAAAATCACAGATCCAAAAAATGTATTAAAAAATGTTTGTTACTACAAAACATTGTTCACAATTTTGAAAATATGTTAGTGAGTTGAAAAATTGTTCACAAAATTGAGAAAGTTCGTGAATTCAATTTTTTTAATGAATTTGAAAATTTTCATGTATTTAAAGAATGGCTGTGAAATTGTAAAATGTCTGCGTATTCAATTTTTCTCAGCAATTCAAAAATTATTCACAAAATTGGGAAAGTTATTGAACTCAAAAGACGTTCATGAGTTCCAAAAATGATCAAGCATTTCATACATTTTGGAAAATTTGAAAAAATTTGCGACTTCAAAAAGTTCGTCAATTCAAAATTTATCCACAAAATTGAGAAAGTTAGCAAATATGAAAAATGTCCGTGTCATATTTTGCAGATTTCGTGGCCTGAAAACGGCAGGCCGTTGGCCTGAGCCCAGCAACGCAGCAGCCCGCTCCCATCACTTCCTCTCCTCTCGCTCGAAAGAAAAAACAGTTCCTCTCCTGTCGCCAGAGGGAGAGGTGAGGCGCCGCCACACGGCCGCTTCCGTCCCTCCGCCGTCGGCCGCTCCCCTGCCAGACGTAGCCGATCAGCGGCCCTCTCATTCTGCTCGCCGTCTCCCCTGTCAGCTGTGGCGGAGACGCCGACGACAGCTAGCCCGATCCCATCACGGCGCCGGCCGGCTGCACGGCCCCCTCCCCTCGCCGGCTCGCCTCCAATCTGCGGGGTGCCGTAGCAAGTTAAGCAAGGTACAATTGACCTTCCTGCAGATCTGGGAAGATGAAGCTGAATAAAATTGATGGATACAGTGCTTCTGCTTATACTTACAGCCATGGATGTCAATTCATGTTCATGTCAGCCACACAATACATTTGATGCCACTTCATGCTCATGTTATATTGCCATTGATGCAAATCATGCAATGCTGCTTGCTGCTTATATACAATAAAATTGAATAACTTGCTGCCATTGCGTCCAAATTTGCACATGTGGAATATATTTCCTCAACTGGAATACTGTGAGACTTGATTGAGCTATATATAAGTTATTCTTTTGCCGAATATTAATTGAGCTTATTGCAGCTTAAACTTTCCACAATTTTTTGCTGGCTGCATATGTATTTCCCTTTCCTGAACTGTATGCGTTTACATAAGGTTGCATTGTGTGATTGCCAACACCGTTGCTTCATGATTGAAATAGTTTCATTTCTTCGTGTGTATCTAGGGTTTCTGCAATGTGTATACCTGTGATTTTGATTATTTAGCATTTTTCCCCTTGCCCTTTGTGGACTCATGCAGCCTTGCTGTTTGATGAAATGTCGGCACCAACATCCATTCCCTGTGGTTCAAAGAGTTCGCGAGGCAACAGGAATGGTATCGACAGGCTCAGCAGCATGTCTGACGATCTGCTCCACCATGTGATGTCCTTCTTGCCGATGCCGGAGGTCGTGCGCACAAGTCTTCTCTCACCGAGATGGCGCTTTCTTTGGTGCTCTACACCATTCATCCGCATCGACGGTGAAGACTTCATGGATAAACACAAGTTGGAGAATTTCATAGACTGCTTGCTGCTCTTGCATGACTATACCGCTTCCTTGGATGAAGCCCGAATCTCTCCCTGCTGCGTTAATTATACCAAAATTTCCGTGTGGATTCGTCATGCCATCATGCACAAAGTTCGTGTCCTTCATATTTCTGGACCTCTCAGTTTGGATAAGACAGCAATCTTTCCTTCTCAGCATCTCAAAACAATCAGGCTCCAAGCTGCCATGTGTTATTTAGGCCGTTGAACTACGACTGCCCTGTGCTTGAACATTTAGAGCTGGAGTTGTGCACCTTCTGTGACAATGAGGAGATCTCATCAAGGTCACTCAAGGTTCTGCATATCAGTCAGTGCTACCTTACCACCGGTCTCCTGATTTGTGCTAGGAACCTTACCCATCTCTCTATCCTTGACCCATACATTGGTGATATAGTAACTAAGGATCTGTCTTCTCTAGTAACAGCTTCGATTAGTCTAATATCTAAATATTTTTATCATAAGGACACAGCAGTAATGGATCATCATCTACTTGATGGCCTTTCACATGCCACAACGTTGGAGCTGCATACACCATTAAATGAGGTAAGGATAGGTTCTTTTCTTTTCTTACCCATATGATGAAACATGCCCAATGTTGCTATTAGTCTAGGAATGCCTTGTATATGTTGGTATTATGTTTTCTTTGCAACTTTGTAACATGCTAGTTTCGTGTCTGATGGATGAATTTGAAGCGTGCATTTGAGGGAGGCCTGCCAACATGGCCAATGTTCAGCAATCTGACAAGCTTGGTCCTGGGCGATTGGGTCATGACTGCTGACTTGTACCCACTGCACGGCATTCTCCAGCGCTCGGACAAGCTGAAGGAGCTAACTGTGAAGCTCAGAATGGTACTTGCTCAGAAGTATGTCCAAGTACCTGTTGGTCATGACTGCTGACTTCTACCTTCATGTTGATATTCTGCAGGAGGAATGGAGCAGCTGCAAAGCCTTGCCGTCAACAAGGAGCTCGAGCGCCGCTGTCGGGCTCAAGCAGCTACCCTTGCATCGAGAGGATCAAAATCTACTGCCGGAAAGATCATCCGAGGGTCGGTCGGTGAGCTGGTGCAGGCGTTGGTACCGACCGCCTGCAATGCGAAAATCAGCATCGAGCGGCCCTGATCCATGTTAACCAAGACCTTGTTCACAAAGTTGATTTGTTGAGACAAGAGCGTTTTGGAGACACTGACGTTCCCTGCTCCATGTGTGTGATGGTTGTTGGATCTGAACTGCTTCGTCAATGTAGGCTGGTTGATGGATTCTGGTGGGTATTCAGTCTAGTTTCCCCTGCTTTGCCGTGCTTGAACAATTATACCTGGAGCATTGCCTTGCCTGGACAACGGCTGAGAAATCTTTTCGAATTGAATGTGAGCTTCCAAATTATTAACGATTTTTTTGCTTCCCCGGTTATATTAGCTACCAATTTCCAGTCTTCCACAAAATAAACTAGCCAGCTTTTTTACTAACAATCGTTCAACGTTATGTGCTGGGGAAAGATATTAATAGCAGTTGGCTTCTGTAAAAAATAATATGGGCTTTCACCCTGCACAATAAAGAATTCTCTTGTGCTTTCGGAAAATGGTGATTTTCGCTAATACATTACTAATCACAGATGTATGGATAAGTTTTATACCTTGACAGTTACAGACATCTAGATGGTTTGTTTCTTCAAAAATGCGTCTTGACAGATTTGCCGACACATGCAAGGCCTCATTTTGAATCTAACTATCAGTGCTAGCTGTGCCTCCGGTCCTGTGCCAAGGCATGCCAACTTTTTGAAAGTGTAGAAAGATTTTGCCACCCATGATTACAAATTCATGGCCACAAATTACTCATAAGAAATACAGTACTAAATTAAGAATAGTATAAACATCATTAATCACTGGGAAAAATTATTGAAAAACAATAAATGAAGGTCAAGAGAGGGAAGAAAGAGACTGAATAGCTCGCTGCAAGAAAACAGAGCTCTACTTCAACCAGCTCTGCCTTCAGAATAAGGCCAGCTGGAGCAAAATTCCCAAGACATTTTTCAAGAGATGAACTACACTGAAACTTAGGAGAGCTAGAAATGGCAGTGCTGAATGGGACAGTGCAAACACCAACACATGGAAGAAAAACTATTTGATACTCAATTTAGAAAATTAGAGTTGTGGTACTACAGACCGTAATACATAATCACTATTTTAGTCAAATGAAGAACAAATGACATGATTTCTGTTCAAAGATCTCCAGTCGAGAGCACACAGATCCCCAACACAAAGTCAGCATCTTATGTTAGATTTAACTGCTGATGCTCTCTCCTTTTCTGGAAACAGAACAAAACTTATACTTGACTGAATAAATACTAGCATATTTAAAAGTTCAGAAATCAGAATGCATCACACCAGCAAAGCAAGCATGGAAATGGAACCATTAATCGTCTTAACTGAAGTGGAGGCCATCAGCTGGCATCACAAATAAGTAAGCATACAAAGCTGCTATATGCATGCAGTTAATTAGCAATACGATTACGCTGACAATTAATTGTCTTCATTCTTTTACCAGCCAGCTCGCCCTAACCACCAAAGTCTACTACTTCTAGTTAATAAATACTACTAGACCACAAGTGTCCTGAAGGAAGCAGATGGTGCTAGACGATCGAACGGCTTTTCTGGCTGCCTCCTGACTGTGCCAGATGGACCTTGGAGCAAGGCTGGGAAGGTTTCGTCGTGGCGGCGGCATCTTTCTTCCTGGGGATGGAATGGGGCTCAAAGCCGGGCGGGCCAGCCCAAGGTACTACTGACGGCGGCGGCTGAGGGGGGGATACCGCCACATGGGCAGGCTCAAAGCCAGGCGGACCGGCCCAGCCTGCTGAAGGCGGCTGATGCTGCTGAGAACTAGTGTCGGCGACATGGCTAGACAACTGTTGCTGAGAAGTGTCGTCAAGATGGCTTGACACAGGAGACCATTCCATCTCAACAAACGAACTGGCTGATACAGATTCAGGCGGCTGAGATGTTTGAGAAGCAACATCGGTTCCCTGGCCCTGGTTCCCTGTGGGGTATGCTGCTGATCCAGCAGCACAATGGTAAGGCCAACATGACGATGTTGGTATTCCAATCGCTGTCGTCGAGGGGTCAGGGACTCTGAACTGGGAGTAGAGATGCGCCAGGTAGCTGCCCATAGCGCTCTGATGGACACCGGCTATCCTAACCTCCAGGATGTGCCCCTCCAGTGGGTAACCGTTCATGTAACTGAGAGCCGCGGCAGAAGCAAAAGTATCAGCAAATTTGACAAATCCATATCCCTTGCAGACACCAGTGCATAGGTCAGTAACTGCCTTGGCTTGAGTGATTTGGCCGCATGGCAGAAAGAGCTCAATCAGCTTTTCAGTAGTGATGTAGGACGGGAGACGGCAGACATATAGGTTGGTCATGTCGATTTGTTTCTGCGGACCACTGGGAGGCCACTGTTGCAGTTGTAGTGATGGGGTAACATTTGTGCCAACGTTGAAATCCATGGGATTTGTTGAAGCAGCATTGGCAGGCCTCTGTTCTAGTGTTAGAGGAGCGTTTGTTGCAGCGTTGAAATCCACGGGATTAGGAAGGCCTGATACTCTCACAGCCAGGGTACTTCCTCCAATTAGGTAACCGTCCATATGATCAATTGCAGCAGCGGCAGACGAAGGGTTTTCGTACCTAACCATGCCATACCCACGAAACAGCCTAGATTGCACGATTTGTCCGAATGGCCGGAAAAGCTCGACCAGCTGATCGCCAGTCATCGTCGGCGGGATGCTGGCAACACACAAGTTGGCCATATCAATTTCTCTCATGGGCTTGGCAGCTGACTGTGATGAAGCATGCTCTGCTCCATCGGTTGGACAAGGGGAGTCTGATCGCCTGACCACTAGCCTCTTTCCACCAATTAGATACCCATCCATGCGTTCGACAGCCTTGATCGCTGATGCTACATCTGCATAGAACACTAGGCTATAGTCCAGATTGATCATGACTTTGCTGATCTGACCAAAGGGCACGAAAAGTTCAACCAGCTTATCGGCATTCACGGTCCGCGGAAGGTTGGAGACATACAGTCTAGATTTGTTGATTTCTGGAGAGGCAATTGGTGAGCCTTGTACAGCTGAGCTGGATGCTGATGATGAAAGGCCTGCAACTCTGACAATTAACGTCTCCCCTTCAACCAGTGATCCATTCATTAGTGCAATAGCCTCCGCAGCACACTGAGAATCGGCAAACTTGACGAAGCCATATCCTTTGTCTGCTGCCACTCTAGCATGGGTGATCTTACCAAATGGCGAGAAAAGCTCAACCAGCTTATTTGTGTCAATGGATACAGGAATGTTGCAGACATATAGATTGGCCATGTTGATTTCCTTGATGGGTCTGGGTGGAGTGGTGTCGAACGCTCGGACCTCTATCTTTTTACCCTCAACCAGAGATCCATTCAAATGGATGGTGGCCTGAGCTGCATGATGAGAATCAGCGTACTTCACAAAGCCATATCCTTTGCTTAAACCTGTGGTGTGATCCCTGGGCACCCTTATATCAGTTACTTTCCCGAAAGGCAGAAAATACTCGAGTAGCTTCAGCGTGTCCATGGCTAAGGGGAGGTTGCAGACATACAAGTGGCTCTGGTCGATTTCCTTTGAGGGCAGACCGCAAGTTTCGGACACGGACTGCATGCATGGATTGGATACTGATGGTGAAACTGGAACTGCAGCTACTCTAACCTCTAATATTTTCCCATCAACCAGTCGCCCATTGATGCGTTCAACAGCTGCTGTGGCACTACGAGGTTCAGCATACTTCACAAAGCCATATCCCTGGCTTAAACCTGTGGTGTGATCCCTGGGCACCCTTATACCAGTTACTTTCCCGAAAGGCAGAAAATACTCGAGTAGCTTCAGCGTGTCCATGGCTAAGGGGAGGTTGCAGACATACAAGTGGCTCGGGTCGATTTCCTTTGAGGGCAGACCGCAAGTTTCTGACACGGACTGCATGAATGGATTGGATACTGATGGTGGGACTGGAGCTGCAGCTAATCTAACCTCTAATGTTTTCCCATCAACCAGGCGCCCATTCATGCGTTCAATAGCTGCTGTGGCACTACGAGGTTCAGCATACTTCACAAAGCCATATCCCTGGCTTAAACCAGTGAAACGATCATCTACCACCTTTGATCGAACGATTCGTCCGAAAGGTAGAAACATCTCGATGAGCTTGTGATAAGTCACAGAAGTTGGCAAGTTACCCACATACAGGTTAGTGGCATCCACTTCTTTCAGCTTGACACCGTCCTGAGGCAAAGAAACTGTGTGTTCTTGCCTCTTACACAAGTTGTTGTCCTGGTCATCAAACTGAGCTTTCCGTTTCTCCAACTTGGCAGCACCAAAACTTTCAGTACTGTATGTGTAACAAGACACATCAGTAGCAAACCTAACAGACAGTCGTTTCTTGAACGGCTTCAATTGAATTTCATCAGTCACTGGTACCACCTTGTGCTCATGGCTGCTGAACTTTCCTGGTGCCTGTTTTAGGACCTCTTCCTCATTCTGTTCCTTCTTGATAGCCTGAACAGGACTGGACTTCTTCCTCACAAATTCCTCCCCGTGAGCCACCTCAACATCACATGGCTCGACTTCACAGAGCTGATCCGTGAAAGGCTCCGCATAATCTGAGTCCTGCTCGCCACTGTCTTCTTCCTCATAACAGAGTTCATCAACAAAAGGTTCATCGTAACTGGCATCCTCATCTTCAAGTGGGATGACGCCATCGCAAGGTTCCTCTCCACTAGCCTCCTCTTCTTCTGCCAAAGGATCTTCACAAGGATCCACAGCTTTTGTTTCTGGCTCGCCCTCATTGTCGTCGTCGTCATCCTCATCATCATCATAGAATTCACGTTCAAATGGTTCTTCTTCTTCTTCACTGCCTTCTTCATATTCAGCAGCAACAGCATTCCACAGCAGGTCAACCAGGTCATTTTTGCACCCCATTCTCACGCCAGCCACTGGTTCACGGAGTAGGAAGATTAGTTAGCAAAGTAATACAGGATACAGCATCGATTCTTAACACAAGTATCGAATGATGAGCAAACGTATAGCACAAGTATCAAAGGACCAGCACACATATAGCATCAGCGCCTTGTAAAAAAAATGAGAAATGCGCCCCGGGTAGAGACCTAGAAATCTAGCGCAAGCCACACGGCATGTTTCTCTACACTCTTAGTTCGCATCAAGTCACACAATAGGCTGCCTGCAGTAACAAGTAGTAAATTGCTTGACCCGTACCAACTTGCGTGATTTGATTAGTCACAGAAGTAAAAGGAACACAAGCAAACAAGTGGCACTCCCGTGTACCGCAACCGCGACTCCACGGGAGGCCTCCGAAAAGTGTGGATCACCCACTTCCTCCCATGCTGGTCTTGTTTGATTTGGCGCTGAAGCTGGTTCCCTTGTGGAGCTGCATTGTACTTGCTAGTTTTCTACACTCAAGCATAAGCTGCACGACATGCATGCTTCCTACACTCTTAACCCTCATCGAGCCGCACAATGTGTTGCGTGCACTGCAGTAGTGAGTAATCACCTAGCCCATATCAAGTAGCACAATTTGGCAGGCACAAAACTGAAACGAACACGCATAAATCACTTCCCCAAATGGCAGGAGAGACCTTGAGATCTAGTGTAAGCCGCACAACGTGCATGCTTTCGTGCGCTCCTAAGCCGAATCAAGCCACAAGATGTGCTGTGCGTGCGCGTTCTTGGGTTTTTCGAGAGCACACGCGCGCACTTTGGTAGGCATCCACAAAACTAAGAGGAAGACACATAAATGAAACAGCCCTCCCCTCCCCTCCCCTTGGGGGTTTCTAGAGAGTTGCATATGTCTGCAGCACTGTGTCTGTGAGTGGCACCCCCCTGCTACAAGTGAAGATCGAAAGCTGCATCCTACTTACTAGCACCAAATCTGCAGTTTTATTTCTCAACACGCCAGCAGCAGCAGCGACCCATGGCGGGGATGGAATCCGCGTTCCGGCATTTCCGTGGCGCCGCCATGTGTTTGATTTACTGGATATATCATCTGCACTTGGTAGTTTCTTTCAGTGAGTCAGAGATGATGATGGTGATTTTGGTCCGTGCTAAAATGAAATAGAAACCCCCGGCAGAATCTCCAAATCGGAGCGCTCTGCAGCAGCCGGAAATCCCCCCACCCTTTTGTGGCCCGAAACCCCCACCCAGAAATAGGAAGGATCGGGCAGCACGAGGGGGCCTAAAAACCCCAATGCCCGCCTGGCAGTACCGCGCCGCTAGCAGGAGGATCGGCCGCGGGAAGAGCAGAGGAGCTCAAGAAGAATGCGTGCCGGCCGGGGAAGAAGCGGCCAGCCATCGGAGGGGAGAGAGAGGGAGGGAGAAGCAGTGGTGCTACCTTTCTTTCTCTGCTACCGCCGGGGACGGACGGACGGAGGCTGCCGTGCGCGCGCGAGGAGGGAGGGGAGGGGACCGGAGGGTTTCTGTCGGCAATGCGGGCGTGGGGAG
>CBMN010035641.1:0-16016 GCA_000582825.1 Hordeum pubiflorum | reverse complement strand
AGTTTGAGGGGGGGTGTTAGAGTCCTATGTCTTCTTTTGTATTTACCCTATTTCTATAAGGGGTTTCCTGCATATTCGACACCTGTACATGTATATATATATCTGCCTTTGGCCTCCTGATAATACAAGTTGCTTATTCCTAACAAATAGTTCTTTCAGGAAATGTAATGTCAACAATTATGGCTAGTTGTCTTACCCTGCCTCAGCAACATATACGAGACCACATTTGAACCGGAAGTTTCTAGCCTGAAATGTGATATGAACAACATTAGTACCAGTGTGAAACTTAAACATATACTGTAACAGCATATGTTCATGTAGTTTAATACTATAAGTTTGAATAGGATGAATACATGACGTTATCATCAGTCCAATTTCGTTTACCATGTGGCCACAGTGGCGAGATTAACATTTCTAGCAGAAAAGTTAAACATGTGTCCATTCGACGTTTGACTCAAGTGGACTAATTGTAATTTTCAGATGTAATAGGGCAGAAAGCTCAACACTTCAGAAACCAAGGTGCAGCCAGTCAATAAATTAAACATTGCATAACAATTTTGCTCTACTCGTATGGTTTAAGTTGTATACAAATTATGGTCTCACAAACAACATAAGCATGAAATAAGGAATATAGTATCGCTGTCAAGAAAATTTGGGTTCAACAAGCTACTCGAGCCCGGCTAGTGGAAGCTCAATTCAGGCCTGGCCTGAGCTCATGCTATTCTCAAGAACAGCTCATATCATACTCTGTACCCCAAAAAAATCTTCAATAATAACACTAGTCCTCCCTTGTTCTAATAGTCCAAAGCCTATGTGTTAATGCTAATTTCACCCCAACACAAGAGCCTAACATCCATAGAGGTCCATCCCAACAACACAGATAGAACTCCAATCTCGCAACCCTAGCTAAACTCCAAATGTCGTATCATCCACCGCGACAGAAAGCCTACCGCCGCCGCCCAAGTCAGCTCCAGCCACTGCCTCCTCCCACTATTTCGAACACCTTCCGCCACCACCATGGAATACGTCTCCAAGCGTCGGCAGGTGCCTTGAATCAAGTGCCAACCTCCTCTTCCGGCAAATATTCTAGGAATGTGAGCTTTTTCACACGGTTTGGATGTGTTGCGACTAGTAGCGCGTTGAGCCTTTGAGAACATGCAGTTTGTTTCTGAATCTCAGTTTTGTTGCTGGCCTTTTTATCAAGCGGGGTATTATATTACCAAGCTTGGTCAAGCCGATCCCAAGCCTAATTGAGTAAGGATGCAAGTTCAAAGACTAACTCAGGCTCGCTCGAGCTCAACACGAACTTGAATATTGTATATAGCTTGAGCTGAACCAACCTTGGCTCACTCAAGGTCGGCTTGTTGACAGCCCTAGAATAGATTTCACTTACTCTTAAATTTTTATTTGCATCAACTATTCTTGGAAGCAGTGTACCACAAAAACAAATGTGTACTCGTTCCTTGAAAGAGCAAGGAGAGCATCAACTTGAAAAGGAATGAGGGAAACTTACCTGCTGGTATGAAAGTGGATGGATGACAGCACCACTGACTTCCAAGAAATGATTTGGAGTTATAGAGTGCAAATCCTCAACCTGAAGAGTTACAGTGGCATAAATATGGCTTGCTGATTCTATTATAAAAAAGATAGTTGCAACAGCTGTATCGGTGTGAAAGGAGGTCAACATTAATATATATATATATATATGTTCTTCTCTGCTGAAAATATAAAATAAGATGCGTCAAAATTAGAAATTACCTCTAACTTTACTGTCAAAGGCACTCCACCTCTTTCAATCTGCAAATTTACCTCCTTGCCGACGCTGTCATCAAGTAAAGTCTCCATTGCGAGAAACTGGGTTACAACCTGCAATTAGTTCAGTAAAATGCTTGGTGAAAACATGCTTCAGTCAGAAACTTATGAGATATGAAACTGCAATTATTTTAGTAACATGCTTGGTGCAAAAATGAGTCAAAAAAGGAAAGGTTAAGATGTAGTAGTACAATCAACGATGCCACATGATATCAGGACAGGGAAAATGGAAAGGAGAAATGTGATTTCCTTGAGGTTGGGTACTAAAAGGAAACTGGGAAAGTTGCTTAAAACGTTCTGGATTAAGATACACCGGCGAACTTTTCCTAGAATTTGCAGGTCTGTTACATTGTTAGACCATAAGCCTTGACCAGGATTTATTGATGCTCCCCCCATATCACAAATACATGTCGTGTTGTATATTAACACGGTCTTCAAGATTTACCTTCGCACACTAATTTTTATTATAGCCTTTAGTCCCAAATAAGTTGGGGTAGGCTAGAGCTGAAACCCATAAGATATCGAAACCAATTCATGGTTGGCACGTGGATAGCTATCTTCCACACACACCTGTCCATGGCTAGTTCTTTGGTGATATTCCAGTTCAGATCTCTCTTAACCAACTCATGGTTGGCACGTGGATAGCTATCTTCCACACACACCTGTCCATGGCTAGTTCTTTGGTGATATTCCATTTCAGATCTCTCTTAACGGCCTCCTGCCATGTCAACTTTGGTCTACCCCGACATCTCTTATGAATGCACTTTTTAAGACAAATCTAAGCATATGATTGGTAAGTTCTCAATCTAAATATTTGAAACAGTATTTATAGGCAAAGTTTTCAAAAATTGACTGAAGACGTCCAAAATGGCATGTATTTGTGAAATGAAGGGAGTAACAAACAGCAAGATTGTAACATACATGAAATGACATAGCAATTAATTACTGGCATAGTACAGATAACTGACCATTGTTAGATTATACTGTCCACGTATAATGTTACGTATATCCTTTTGAACCAATGGTTCACAGCCTAGAGTTGTTTGTGTTTTGATACTTTTGGAAAAAGAACATATCATCACAAATTCATCAAGTCACACATATTATCTTAAGTTTCAGTATTAGGTGAATAGGAATAGAGAACAGTGGGTACCAATGTTTTGCTAATTTGCTACTGCTGTCTTCGAAGTTATCAGGCTAAAGAGTACACTAACAAATATAGCAAGCCAATTTAAAGCGATGATTACCTCCCCATTGATGTGAACTAGCACATCACCAGGTTCCAAATGTTTATGTGCAGGTCCTTCTGGCACCTGCAAGGACAGAGCTCTCCAGTTTCAGCAAGACATAGAATGGCATAATACAAGAAGCAGCAAGCCAAGTAACTATGTAGAATGCATATTTAGAAGTTAGAACTAATAAACGCAAATTACCACAGAGTCAACAACCAGCATTCCAGTTTCGCCTGCTGGAGAAACAAGGCGTACCATCTGTACAAATAAAAATGAAGTTCAGGCACTTAATCACAGAGCATGGGGTTAACATTCAAAAATATATTCCAATTTAAAGAAAGAATGCGGATGTTTACCGATATAAACAAGTAGAAGTAGAACAACTAATATTCACATCTAGTCATAACTAGTAGCAGGCATAGAGCAACTTATGTTCATAAAATATAAACAGATTGAACTTGATTCCAGCAATAAATTTGATCCGGGCAGGCAGATATTTTCTAGACAATTAGCAAACCATGAACAGTGCAAATACCTGCTCTGTCTCATTCCTCAGTCCAAGACGTCGAGTTTCTTCGAACCCTTTGTGTTGAAAGGTCATCTTTAAGGACAAAAAATAGAATAGGGTCAATGTGAGGTCCAGACTCTAAGGGAGAGTAAGGCAACAGTGATCAATGATAAACGAAAGTTACAACTAATAAAAAGACCAATAGCATTTGCTAATTAGATACTTTTTTCTTGCGAAAATTTTGCGAATTGTCATGGTTTAAAGCAGTATTTTTAATAGTGAGGCAGTGAACCAGAATACCAACACTGCTAGACAGTGGGTTATGCGGTGCTCTGTAATTTGTACGGTTGTAGCATCACTGGACATTATACACTATACCATCCAGTGTGTAGCAGCACTTCAGTCCAGATACATTACAAGATTTCATACAGTCCATATGTTGCATATCATAAACCTAAAGGGCATGTTTGGTTTGAAGCTACACAAGGCCATAAGTGTGATGCCCCACGCTTTCGTGGTGAGCAAATCATCCACCACCAGTGTAGAAGTTCTGCACATAAAGAAAGTGCCTATGACAGATGGGGCATGATGCTAAGAAATTATGACTTATGAGCACACCACAAGTGTGGCAGCAAATAAAATAATAGGCCAAAGTGGTGAAACCAACTTAATTGAGTTATTTCTAGACCAACATGCCCTTATAATTTGACCCCAGAACACTAAATAGAAGCAAAGCATTGGTCATAATACAACATAAGCTCTTTTTCTATTTCAGTGTTGGTTGTTCAACTTCCTATTCATAATCAAGCATGTCATGCCACTATATTTCCATTATCCTCTATACAGAACTCTAGTGTTATGCTTCTGCAACACACTACGTGAACTTCAGTTCTAGGTGTTGAACAAGAATGGTAAACAGTTATCATAGTTAATTTAGATACTGAGTACAAATATAACAGGTACGATGCACCAGTGCTGCATAAACTTGCATTCATTGCATTTAAACTAGAAATGTTTGTAGAGAAGGAAGAGTTGAAAAAATATAGGTCATTAAGAAAGCATTCCTTCATTTCTATGTGCCATGCTCATATGATTCAGAGCTATACTTGACACTGCAGTACTGCACTAGCATACGTGCGAATTTTGTGGACCCATTCTACACTCATGTTATCCAATATATACTATAACTATAAGCAGAACGACCAGAAGACTATTCTACACTGTTGAAGTTCTTCAAGGTTACATACAGGCAGATTTAACAAGACTATAAAGTTCACTGTTCATCATAAGTCATAAGTAGCTCTCAACTGAACAAAATCTACAATTAAAAAATGGGTATCATCGGACAGCATGCACACCTGCAGTGTACCACGAGGAATATAAACAGATTCTGACTTGATACCAAATGCATCCCAACAATCACGTATCAAATTCAGTGCCCTAACAACCTGGAAATAGTTTACACAAACAATGTTAACAAAAATAAGAGTGCCACAAACAACCAATCTTAAATAGCATGATGTTTATAATTATATGTAACTAGACAATGTCAAACTCGCATTTGTTTCTGATTTCTGTTCTTTTCTTGGTGAAGTGAAGGGCATAGGTCACATGACACGGTACAGTAAGGAAGACATTATTAAGGAGACTGGTGCACTCCTATGCTTTTAGCTGAAATGGAATTTTCTGTAAAGCCAACTAAATTTAGTATGTGTTAGTTTAATTACATATGGATGATTTATGAATGCCTACCACTGGTTTAACTAGCAGTATCTTTTCCTTATGATTAATATGCTATCCAACAATTCTGGTACATCTCAAATAGTATGAGGAGGTAGTAATGTACTAATGATACTTACACGTTCTAATGGAAGGAAAAAGGCAGAAGCACTGGAAGATTTGCTTCCGGCATTCAGGGCAACAGCTCTTCCTTGGCAATCAACAACTGGGGAACCACTAGAGCCACCTTTAGTTCCGGATGCAGCCTAAAGAAACAATCAAGTTAACTTATGAGCATCAGCAACAAGATAATTAGCAAGTTATATGGTATCAATGCAATAAAAGATCATTTCAGATGCACAAATCCAGCAATTCAATCAAATATGTACACATGTCATATTGAGTAGCTAAAGAGAAGCACCTGCATATAGAATGTGTTGAAATCATTGTACCCATCCCTGTCAAAGAATTAAAGGTTAGAATATGTACGATACATGGTGTAATAATCCTATATACTGTCTACAAGCTTGGGGCGGCTAGGAGCGTAAAGAAAATATCATAAGCCCATATCATAAACTTGACATGCAAAAAAGTAAGGCGTACTTCTTGTAGTGAGGCGCTTCTCTATCAAGTCGAGCAAGTGTTCCCGCCAAAATTGAAACCTAAATCCAGGAAGATGAATCAGAAAATTTTACAGTATGCAACACAATTTAAACAACTTCCCACAACTAATCAGTTATTATTTTCACATGTATGCTTGTTAAGTATGAACCTCCATAGCTAGGGGAATCCACATCAACTCCAGCATGCCGCGTAAGACAGATGTCACAATCTCAGTTGCAAACTTCATAGGACTTTGTTTCAATGCTGACATAAACAATTTGTTCCAAATTCCTTTTCTAGCTATCATCTATCATGCGAAATGTTGTCACTAGTGTTGTTAAGCCCATGTCTAATGTTTCTGTATTAACTAGTTGAATAACTGCATTCCAGGTCAAGGAATACTAACAGTTACAACTACTAGTAAGCTTATGGTCTTAGTATGAAAAGGCTGGAGCTCAAAAGCTCCTAATTAAGCATCACATGCATCTAACTGAAACCTAAATATTTCTGCTGTGTTAGACACATAGAAAGATGGTGTGTGTATCATTATTTTTCTAAC
Source organism: Hordeum pubiflorum (assembly GCA_000582825.1). NCBI lineage: Eukaryota > Viridiplantae > Streptophyta > Magnoliopsida > Poales > Poaceae > Hordeum > Hordeum pubiflorum. Next base: position 9,583 of record CBMN010035641.1, on the reverse strand, counting down.
ATGCAAAACCCTCACAAGCATTTCATCACATTTGCTCTGTGGAATATGATTGCTAATAGCAGTAAGGAGATCGAGATTCGGGTAGGATCACACCTAATTTTTCGAGAAGAGCACGAAACAAATGCTTAGAATTCCATACAGTTAAGATATCATTGTCTTGCTGAAATGGCATGGTGTGACATTTTACTGGTGTGGTTTTAAGGAACTGTGCATATGAATTTTTAAGTGAAAATGCTTTGTTTTACAGGATGGCAAAAGAAGAAATAAAAGGTCTTGTAGAAGCAATTAAACATTCTTCATCCCATAATCCAACACTGAATTCCTCGTGCTGCATCACTTTACGAGATACTACGGTTCATAAACAGCAACCAGGGAGCGAATGAACTAGCATATAAGGAAACCTTTTCGCCGCTGTCATTGCCGACAACTCGGATTTCTAGCCCAACAGATGCTGCTTCAGGGTCCAGAGGGATCTCCTCATACTTGAGGAACTTTATGGCACCTGGATCATAGCGGAAAAAACCAAAATCATGTACCTGTTTTGAGAAGAGGGGGAAACTTGGATTAACAATACGCCATTGGCACAGGGTTAAACAAAATAAAACAGAACAGAATCGGCATGGAATGGAACAAACACTAACAGGGTCTCTGTACAGGGGGTACACAGGGATCTCCTCCCGGTTAACGAACATCGCCTCCGAGACCACAGGACCTACGAGCACGCAGCAACACTCGAGTCATTCGCGGAACGCATGAATGGATATATTACACGAGGAGGAGGGGGAGGAGGGGGAGGCATCGGATCGGCGGATGGGTTGAGGGAGGGAAGGAGGGAGGCGCGCACCGGGCTTGACGACGTGGCGGTTGGTGAGGATGATGCCGCGGGCCTTGTCGACGACGAAGCCGGTGGCGTAGCTGGCGCCGGCGACCTCGGTGTCGAAGGCGCGCGGCGCGGTGGTGCGGAGGACGGCGACGGCGGGCACGACGCGGGAGAGCGCGCGGCGCCAGTCCTCGGCCGTGACGCTCGACTCGATCTCCATCGCCAGCTCCCCGCCGACCTCCTCCTTCACGGGGCTCTCCATCGGGGCGGCGATCTGGCTCCCCGGCGCGCCTCCCCTGCCGATGCCGCTAGGGTTTAGAGCTCCCCACGGCCAGAGAGAGGAGCTCCAGTTCCCGTTCGGAGGGAGGGAGGGAGGATTTTTTTTTTCTATCAACAATCGCTCACGCGGGCGATGTGATGATGGGGTGGGAATGAGATCACCGAGGGGAGAGTGGAGCTGGTAAACGAGGATTTGGACTGCTCGCACGAGATTTTAGAGGGGGAGACCACCCTGAGTCACGCTCCCGTGGCCGTGGCCGTGGGCGTTAACGAAAACTGAGAGTTTCTTTTAATCCTTTTCTTCCTCGCCTTTTTTGAGTGGAATATTCTTTTTTTCTGGCTGAGTCACTGGATCTCGATTAGGCCTGGTTTTGTTAAGTTGGGTTTTTTTTTTACACCAAGTTGGTTGTTGGGCTGCAATAAGTGAGTAAATTGCTCAAAACCATCACATTTGTGATAAGGATACTCCAAAATTATCGTTTTTGTCAAAAATCACAAAAGACCACCATTTCTGCGCCAAGTGAGTAACAAAATGCACTAAACCACCTTCGTGCCACGACTAACATCAAAACTGACAGGTCTGTCCCACACGTCGGGGTGACATGGCAGGCCTATGTGGATAAGATGCCGAGGTGGCCATGGGCCCCACATGTCATCCACACTGTCTTCTTCCCCTCTCTTCCTACCTCATCTCTCTCCTCCGCCTCCTGGTCGCGTCGCGCCGCCGCCCCTTCTGGTTCGCAACTACACCCTCCTCTGATCGCCGCCCGCCTCCTGGTCGCGTCGCGCCGCCGTCCCTCCTGGTCCGCCGCTCCCGACGCCATGGCCGGCGAGCCAGAGGAGGACCTCTCCTCGCCCTGCCATCCTCTGCTCAATCCGGTCGCTGACCCCGCCGCCGCAGCAGCTCCTAGTGCGCTCGAGATCCATGGCCGGTGACCCAGAGGAGGTGCTCCGGTCGCCCGACCGTCCTCTGCATTTGATCTGGTCGCCAACCCAGCCGCTGTCGCAGCTCCTGGCATGCCCGAGATCCATGGCCACCGCTTGAGCGCCATGGCCGGCGAGCCAGATCGAAGGTGCTCGCCTCGCCTGGGTCCTCCTCTGCTTGATCTGGTCGCCGACCCGGCCGCCGTCGCAGCTCCTAGAATCGACGACGACAACACCATGAGGAGGGCAGGGGCGCAGGCACGCGGGAGCCCGACCTCGCCGGAGCGGGCAGGGGTGCGGGCACGCGCGGCCTCGGCCTCGCCAGAGCAGGCAGGGGCGCGGGCAGGCGGGCCTCAGCCTCGCCGGAGCGGCAGGGGCGCGGGCACGCGGCGGCTCAGCCTCGCCGGAGCGGGCAGAGGCGCGGGCACGCTGGGGCTCGGCCTCGCCGGAGCGGGCAGGGTAGATGGCGCGTGGGGCCTCGGACTCGCCGGAGAGAGCAGGAGCGCACGTGCGGGGGGCTCGGCCTCGCATGTTGGGGCGCGAGCACATGGCAGCTCGGCCTTGCCGGAGCTGACTGGGTCAGCCGCCGCCGCTGCTCTTCCATGGCCGCCGCTCCTGCGGGAAGGAAGAAGGAGAGAAGAGAAGAGAAGGAGAGGAGAGAGGATACAAGAGGTGTGGCTGACAGGTGGGACCCCCGTCCACCTCAGCAAGTCAAACATTGACTAAGACTAGTCTTTGCCACATCAGCCTGCACAGACGGGTCCCACCTGTCAGTTTGGGTGTTAGACGCGCTCAATTTCGAATCAGTGTGATTTGTTTACTCACTTGGCGCAGAAGTGGTGGTCTTTTGTGATTTTTGATAAAAACGGTAGTTTTGGAGTATCCTTGCCACAAATGTGATGGTTTTGTGCAATTTACTCGCAATAAGTTTTTCTTTCTTTACTACGACAATGCCTATTCGAGTATGTTATCTTATGACTTACCTGCTCATATTAATGCATCTGTGTAAATAAATGTTTATCAAATTATGCATGTGATTTACATTATATTTTCATAAGTACATTAAAGTGAAACTTTTTTCAAGAGCAGTCATAATGACAAGTGTTGAGTGTCAGCGCCACAAGCCGGCAGCCGGATCCTACGAGCCGCCTGGGGCAGACTATGTCGGGATGATTCCCTTAAAATTACCATTGCTGACCTTTTGCCACTCATAGCACGTGTTCGCATAATTTCGCCAATGATGTGCGGCAACATAACCATGTTCTTGAACACACGGCGGTGCATCCCAACGTACAAAGGAACAAGGATGGCATGGATTGTTGGATCTCAAGCCACCACGGAAGAAGATCGTTGCTATCGAATGATGCATGGTTTTGCAGACCAATCAATTGATGGACGATTGACTATACCTCTTTCGCGGAGACGCGGCACAGCAGCAGGTGCTGGATTGTCTCTTGCTCCTAGGAGCAGAGAGGGTAGGTGCCTGGTGAGAAAGACCTCACTAGCCAATTGATCAGAGGTCCGTGCCCAGTTGCGGACGACCAACCATGCGAAATATTTGCATTTCATGGGAGCCGATGGTTACCAAATAAGAGATTTCCAACACGACCAACCGCATCGTGTGCGCGTTGCGAACATAGGAGCGGAGGCCGGTCTAGCAGAGTGGGTGCGCCAGAAAACATAAAACATTACATTCGAAAGATTTTTGACGAACCGGTGAAGATAAGAAAAATGAAACATAAAACCTTGCATTATTTTTAATGAGCAAAGATGAAAACAGAGGTTAGAACACTGGAGATCATATTTAACGCCTAAGCCGGAATAGTGAGGTATCACGCACCTCTCTGCGCTACGGCTCCGTACAGTTGGGTCGGCCCAACTAGCTCCCTTTATCGCTTCCCAACTTGGGTGTCTTGTGCTTTTTATTTTTGGTTTTTTCTGCCTTTTAAAGTTTTGTTCTTTCTTTGTTTTTCCCTTTTTGTTATATTTGTTATACTTTTACTTTTTGGTTTCTTATTTTATTTTATTTCCCTTTTCTTTTTGTTTAATTAGGATTTTTTTTATTTCATGATTTTTTTGAATTTCATAAAAATATATAAATCGAAATATTTTTCAAATCTTAATATGTTTTTCAATTCGTGAACATTTTTTGAATGGACAAACATTTTACAACTTTAGAACAATTTTTAGAAGTCACTAACATTTTCTAATAGATGAATATGTTTTGAAACTTGGAAGTGATTTATAAAATTCGCAGACATTTCTTGAGTCCATGAACATTTGTTGACTTTGTGGATATGTGCTTCCAAACCGTACCACTTTCAACCGAAAGAACATGTAGTCCCATGAGGAGGCACTCATGTGCTCCCCACAAGAGTACACATGTGCTTCCCTAGTGAACTAACTTGTTTTTCTCATGGAGATGAAGCACACTTGTGCTCTGCGTGGAGTACACATGTGCTCCACGTAGAAGCACACAAAAAACCGAAAACACCAAAACAGCCCAAGGAAACGTACAAAAACAAATGGGAAAACAAAAACTTCAAATTCTAAAAACAAGAAAAAAGTTGTTCCAACGGGATAAATGTCCAATGCGTGAAACATGAAACGATGGAGCGCTCCCCACGCTAGGGATAGAGTCCTGGGCTGTAAAATTGCTCCCTGGTATTGCTCGTCTTCGGCAGAAAATCCTTTGTGTCGTTGATATTGTAAAATTGTAGACTAAATTAGCAGATGGGTCAACCCAACTTGACGCATCTGGTATGTGGTGACGAGTGGTTTCCTTTATGTTTAGAGAGGGATACTTTTGTTTTTTTTCTCATTTTTTTGCCAGTTTTCTTCTTATTTTCTTTTTTCTCTCTTTATTATATTTTTTACAATCAAGAATACTTCTTTAAAATTCAGTAACATTTTTTATTTTGAGAACCTTTCATGAAATACACAAAAAAATGATTTTTTAACATTTTCCCTAATTTATGAATATTTATAAAATACAAAAAGAATTAAAAATTCATGAACAATGTTGAAATTCCGACAAAACTGTGAACAGAATTCCATATCATGCATATTTTTTAAATACACAAATATTTATTAAATTCAAGAAATTTTAAATTTGCAAACCATTTGAAAAGTTTCAAAAAAATTCTTAAAATGTATGGCCATTTATATTTTGTGCACATTTTTTAATTCATGGACATGTTCAAATATGTTTTTGATTTTAAATAAATATGGAAAAACTGAAGAAAAAAACATTTGAGAGACTAGAGGAGCAACACTCGGTAACTCGCTTGTGGGTTTGCCCACCGATTTGACGCATCAAATAGGGGGTCTCGTCTTTGGCAGACTATTCGCCGTGGTGTTTGAGATCTTTTGCTTGCTATGTTGAAGTAGGGCCTTTGCAAATTCAAATAAATAAAGTAGTATATTTACTTTGCTATGTATAAGCATGATGCGTCTTTAACTATGTGGTTTTGTGTGTCCTCATTGATGGTGTCACAAATGTGAAGGCTATGTTGCATGGAATAAATATCTTTGTGGCATTCTTGACCTACATTTGGGAGCTAACGTGTTATGTTTTCTCTTGCCTTATCCTAAGGTGATTCAAGTAATGCAGCGGTTCAAAATAAACTATGAAGGTGATGCGACAGTAGCGGGAGGCAGGCGGTACGGGACGTCTTTGTCTCTCGTTGTCTTCTCCAGAGGTATCCGGCTATAGAGGCGTCGGCGGACGGATAAGGACGGATGGTACAAGCGGCTTCAACGACGAGTTTATTCACTCTGGTGGAAACACAAGATCTTAGATCGGGCTATGTCGACGCGCACCTGCGCGTTGTGTCCTTGCTAAAGGCGGTGGATTGAAGCTTGGCTTTGGGAATGAGAATCCAGAGTTCAACCTTGTGGTGGACTCGTCATCATCGGCGCACGTGCGGCGATTCCTTCTTGAAGGGTAGCCTAGGGGTTATGTATTTTTCGTATTTGTTGTGTCTTGTAACATAGGGTTAGTGGCTATCTGGGGAGTATACAACCTCATAGTTTGTTGTCCGTCTTATTTCCGGATCGAGACTGTTCGGCTGCTGGATTATGCATTATTAATAATATATGGTTGCAAGCATCATTCTGATGCAGAGACCGGGTTATCCTCTTTTAAAAAAAATCAGAACAATGGAAATGCTATCCTACAGATTTTTAAAATACCCTAAGGAATGAGGTATTCCGTACGACTTTATGAGGAAACCAAACACAATATCTTGACAAACATGCTTCTAGTCTTTGCGTTTACCGTTCATACGTGACGTCTGATCTATTTGCAGTTTCGATTTTTTTTTTTTTTGAGATAGCTTACCAGGCTTGTTGTCTGGTAGTTTCGAATTTTTTATGTAGTTTTGGTTCTCGTAGGTACACGACTTCTCGATTTCCACACAAAAACCTGATGCGGGTCATGTTTGTCGACACGAGCATGGAAAAACGGCAAAATCTGAATTCGATCAAACTCAACTTGTTTGCTGCCCGGGGAGTGGCCAGAAGGTTCGGCCAGTGAATCAAACGACGCCCAAATATAACAAAATGCACCCAAATTTAACTAACTCGGCTCAAACGCAACTCATCTGTCCATACCCGGGAGCCGGGAAAAGATGGACGGTCTTAAACCAGGCCGGCAATAGCAAAACTTCTGTTTCAAAAAACAAAAAAAGCAATAGCAAAACCGTGGGTCCAAAGTCCAAACAGCTACTACACTTGCGTGCCGTGGAGTGCACACAGCCCCGATCTTCGAAGGCGGCGGAGATCCATCCAAAACGCCCGTGAACCAATCACCACAGCACGCGCCACGCCACGCCAGGCAGCAGGCATGGAGATCCACTCTCGCAAGCCACGGTGACGCGCCACCGGCGCAGCAGCCGCCGTTGCGATCACCAGACACGCCCCGCCCCGCCCCGCCCCGCCCCAGCGCGCGCGCAAAGCAGATCTATCTATCCAACGCGCGCGAGCACGCACATGCAGCAACGTCCATCACGCGCTATCATTCCGGCCTGTCTGCCCGTTCATCCATCCCATACCCGTAGGCGGCGTAGCAATCGAAATTTGGAAGCACCCATACCCACGGTGCCATCCATCCCATAACCTCAGCTCGTCTTTCCGGTTTCGATCGATCCATCGTCCCTGGTTTGTTGACAGTTACACGGTGGAAACCGCTTTGCTGCCAAAAGATCACATATGATAACAACAACAAAAGGCAGAAACGCCTCGCCTTTCGACACTTTGTACGTGACCCCAGAAGGAGATGAAAGAATCTAGCAGTGGTAAAAAGCCAACATCATCAGTCTACACAGATCTATCTACGTATCTGCAAACGGATGTGGGGGACAAGTAGGAAAAAGGTGAAGAGAATGAGGAAAATGCAGGACAAAGCAGATCCCCGTTAGTGACGGGCCAGGCCAAAGAAAAACCAAAACTTTACATCAGCTGGGCTGCCTCTAGTAGTAAACAAACACTCTCCCCTGCACCTGTCGGCCTGAAGGAGCGGCACACGACAGCATCAAGAGTGAGTTCAGACACACTCCACATGGACCAGGCATCCATCCATCCATCCATCCTAAATAAACATCAGCGTATATGTACCAGCAGCAGCCACCTCCCAGCTGCAGTTTGTTATGTATGATGAGACGACGATCCAATGGTTTCGTTCTCGAACCGCCTGATCTCGCCGGCCAGGCTCTGTTTGTTATGTATGATGAGACGACGTTCCAATGGTTTCCTTCTCGAACCGCCGGATCTCGCCAGCGAGCCGCTTCATGGTGTCGTCGTACACGTAGGGGACGCCGTCGAACGTGACCTTGCGGCCGCCGCGGGGCCTCGGCATGAACTCCTGGCAGGGCTCTCCCAGCACGTTGATGGAGTTGTGGTAGTGGTAGTACCTGATCAGGGCCTCCGTCATGTGGGTCGACCTCCCGTAGACGTTCTGCGACATGTGCACCCCGGTCGCGTACGCGTTCCGCGCCTGGATCGCGTACTTGCGGTCGCGCCGGATCCTCGTGATCGAGTTGCGGAAGACGAACTTCTCGAATCCCCATTCCCTGCATTGTCAATGAAATGTGCATGTTAGTTCAGATTACGTTGTTGCTATTTTAGAATGGAAGATAAAATGTGGATTAGTCCGAAATGTAAAATCAAAAACAAAGGCCAAGACCATGTTAAAATTTGGATGTGATGAACAAAGCAATTCTAGTTTACAAAAGGATACTCAGCAACGTTTCTGTCAGCGTAGCCATTTTCTCTTTTCTGAATAAGGCACCTGCGAACGGTACATGCGGCAAAAACTGGGCTCAATTCATATTTCTTTTCGGGCGGGCAGAAAGCATTGAGCATTACTTGTGGAACCAAATAATGCTGGAGAACAAAACGTATAAAACCACTGGCGTTTGTTTGTAGAACCAAATGATGCTTTCCTAAGATCCTTGGCTCAATGGTGAAAGCTGGAGAACAGAATGTCTTAAAAGTAATGACCTTTGTTTGTTGAAACCAACTGATGCTTTACAAACATTGTTGGTTCAATAGTGAAAGATGTTGGAGAACCAAATTTGCTAAAGTAATGACCTTTGGTTGTGAAACCTAATGATGCTTTATTTATGCAAAAGAAATTGGTTCAGTGATGAAAGCTGGAGAACAAAAGGAAAATGTGTCAACCGCCATGTTGCCTTAGAGAACTCAATTTGACCAAAGGAAATCTAACCGATTTTTAATTAAAAAATGAGCAAGGTCGAACTCAAGCAGCTCAGTGCCCAGTTGATCAACAGACTGCATAAACAAGTACTAACTGCTTTGAGAATGTTTGTTTGTTTGATTAAACAACACAACCAAGGTCCAACGGCTAAAATATACTATATCTGGGAATGCTACCAAAACCACCCTGAACCTGATACACCCGAAGCTAAATTTGGGAGGCGGTGTGGCAGAGATCTCGCAATCATAAATATAAAATTGATGCAGGAATGGACGAAGCAAGCAGAAATTACCAGATACGGGATAGTAGAAATCAAATCACAAACCTTGAGTAATCATTTCTTGGATTCTTGACGCAGAGCTTGGTGGACATGGGATTCTGCTCGATGGTGAACTGCGTGTAGCCCGAGAGCTTGTCGAGCACCTGGTCCAGAGCCTGGCCGTTGGGCAGGTAGAGGTACTCGTCGACGTCGAAGAAGAAGGTCCAGTTGGCGGCGTGCCGGTACCGGTGCAGGCAGTCGTTCACCACCAGGAACTGGTTGTAGTAGTAGCTGTCGAACTCGGCCTGCGCCCGGATGTCCTGCACCGTCACCCGCCCCGCCCTGATCCACGGCTCCAACACCGCCCTCACCTCCGGGCTGACGCCGCCGGCGTCGTGGAAGACGAAGTGCGACCTGGGCCCGAAGAAGTGCGCGTGGTACGCCATCCACTCGCGCATGCGGCTGGCGCTGAGGTTGCCGTAGAGCGAGGAGCCGCAGTAGAGGTAGTCGTGCTGGAACGGCGGGCTGAAGACGGACTCGTCGTAGGAGCCCGGCGCCTCCTCCAGCGCGACGAAGCGCTCGT
>CBMN010035638.1:0-13106 GCA_000582825.1 Hordeum pubiflorum | reverse complement strand
GAGGAGGGCCCCGGTGGCTGGCGCGGCGCGGGGAACGAGTGGAACGGGCGGATGGGGGGCTCGGGGGCGGGGAGGCCGCGATGTGTTGGGGCGCTGGGAACGTGTGGAACGTGCGGATGGGAGGTTTGGTTAGCGACCGTTTGATCAGCAATAGTAATAACGTGGCTTGCTGTGTTAAACACCGAAGGATTACTGGCCTTCAGATATTGTTAATGAACGTCCTTAATTGTTTGGATCTGCCTACTCTCTTTCTTTTATAGGGATAGTAGATGGATACATCCTACTATCCCAACCATCCGTCAAAACCTTCAAGAAGAGGTACGCTACTACCATGAACACTTTCACTCCTCACTACTAACCAGAACTTTAATTAGATCTCACACAACCAGGGGCACTTTCTTTTGCTTCAACGAGCGATGAGCTGAAAATAACCCATCATTCTGTTTTTCATATTGCCTTCTAGCCTCCTTTCTCATTCTCCACCATTGCCTTCTCCGCGATCACACTTTTCATAACATTTTCATGTCCCCTGTCCAGCCATGGTATTTCATACACCATGTCATTCGCAATTTGGCATTGACTCGCACAATTTGCATTCTACACATAATTTTCTCATGACACAAGTATCTCCAATTTTGCTTCCCATTTTGCACATAAGAAAGGTGTGCGTCAACCGACTGAGTATATTGTGCCAATCTCCATTTCTCTCTGTTTTATACTTAACCTATACAGAGGACAACTAAGGTGTGTCTTATTAGTCTCCCTTGGCCATGGGTGATATACCATTGGAAATCCATCACCTCTGTGTTTTGGGCAACTTGTTGAGCATCCAGACGACCAGACTAGTGGTGCACATAGAATGTACAAACCCTAGTGTAATGGATTCCTTCTATGATACAAATAACTATTGCTATGTAGGAATAATAATGGGGGATATGTGGCTTTAGGGAGTATATGCTCCTGCGCGTCAAAAATGTATTTTGTCAACGTATTTTTTTTTTAAAAATGTGTTCATCGTCACACCAAATGCTATCTGTAAATTTTTAGGAGAAAAGCTTAAGCATATTGACCCGTGCAAAAAAAAAATGACAAATGGTACACTTATTTTTTTTTTCATCGACGAAGCACTGCTATCGCGCATGAAAATTGCCAAGCACGCTTATTACACTAACATGGGCATCTAAACAAAGATAATTACTAGATTTTGTTTTCAGTTTCCTGTTCACCAGTAAGCATATGCTCCCTAGAGCAAAAACTTCGCGTCCAACGGCATATGAGTTGTCCATTATGTTGACTGGGAGGTGTACCATTTGTAGAGAAATTGTTAACGTGTATGAGGCAACTTTTTTGAATACAAATCTTCGAAACTAGTTTGCATGAGTACTTTACAACTTCCCCTGACAAGATGATATGATGGATGCAACAGAGCAGAAAAATATAGTTCGTTTTGTAATCAAAGCAGAGGGAGAACGCCCTGGAGACGCTCTCCACAATGAACGGCGGATTGAAAATGGATTGTTGAAGGAGGACATTTGGGACCAAGGTGTATATTCATCCGTTTTTCCAAAACAAAAATAGTAACTACAAAAATTCAATTTTATTATTTATTTTTTGGCTAAAACATGCTAAGTGTTCGTACTCATGTAAAAAGTTTGGCAAAAAAAAGTTTGGCTAAGGAATGACTTCGATGATATTGTGGGTGAGAAAAACAAAGTCAGGACCGTATTGAGGTTACTATTCACACTATTTTGTCCTCAAATTTCTATATTTTTGGCCGAAGGATCAATTGAAGTTTTCCGTTGGCGATTATTTTACATACAAGGACAACACAGTGTCGAGTTTGTTGTAAAAAAAATCAGGATTTTTGACTTTGTCCACTCTTTTTTTAAGCAAATCAGGTGCATACACACCCAGGTAAGGTTCATCCATGTAGTTCAAAACCGCTCTCGTTCACCTCTTTTGATAGTTGAGAGAAAGGCGTATGAGGGACAAAACCGCTTCTGGCTACGACGTCGGTGACTCCTCTCCCTGAGGGCAGTGTGCTCGTCGGAGGGGGGAGGCGTCAGATCCGCCGCTCGGATCTTTATAGATGTAGGCTTGTGTTAGTCTTCGTAGATAAGGTTTGGTCGGTTGTCATCTCGTCTCCGACGGTGATGGCAACATGGTCTAATAAAGGAGCTTCGGTCCTCTCTTTGCCACGACGGCCCACGATGCGGCGTACGGCGGACCTAGGTGTCAGATTTCCTGTGCGGTCAACGCTGCGGCGGTGGTGACCCCGTGGCCGCTATTGTTTTCCAGTTTCGCCGTCATGGTGGTGTTCGCTCCGACACTCCTGCACGGACTGGTAGAAATCGTACGTACTGGAGTCTGGCCGGTGGGCGGCGTCCTGTATGACGTCCACAATGGTGGTTTCTAGATGATGGTCGTTCAGGCGTTGGGCTTGAGGGCGCTGGTGGTGTTCCATTGTGTCGACGGGATACATCGCTGCTGTAGTTCAGGAATCTTAGGGTTCATCCCCGACAAATGTGCCACAGAGACATGGGCCTTGTCGTTTGCGACGGGGAGCACAAGAGGTCCACAAAGCAGCAGAGGAAGATTTCCCGGATCTAGGGTCTGAGGCGTCTCGTCTTCTTCTCCGTCGACGTCTCTGGTGATGGTGGTTGCAAATGCCGATTGTTGGTGGTCTGTTCAGGGGGCTGGATGTAATGTTTTGTTCTTGGGAGTCCTTTGTGCAAGGTGTCTGGACAGCTTGTCGTTCTGGGTTGTTCTCGGTGTTGTGTGTGATTTACTATCTCTATTTGCTATATGAATGGCACATGGTATGGACGTGGAGTTTCTCAGCCCGATCTCAAATGAGCTCGGGTGAACAGTAAAATCGAAACTAATTTAAAAATAAATTCAAAAAATTGTATTTTTTTATAAACATTGACAAAAAAATTAAGAACTTGCAAAATTTCATCAGAAAATCACATTTGTGCAAGGCATGGCAAAAAAAAATCGATACTATGAAAATGCTACTTTCAAAAGCATTTTGCAATACTGATTTTTTTTTTGCCACGACTTTCACAAATGTGATTTCATAATGAAATTTTGCAAGCTGTTAGAACTTTTGTCAATGTTTGTCACAAAAAAAATCAGATTTTTTTGAATTGTTTTTGTAATTTTTTTTTTTACTGTCCACCCAAGCTCATTTGAGCTCGGGCTGAGAAGCACACTTTCCACATGGTACTTAAAGAAAAAGGTTCATCCATCTATTTTCCATGCTCGGTTCGACTAGTAAAAAAAAAAGACCAAAATGTACTCAAAAAAAAAAAAAGACCAAAACCGGTCCCGAGTCCGGACTCACGGACGCATCTACCGACAGTCGTCATCCTCCAGCAAACCCATCTGCTCTCTGGCCCCGCTCCGCTTGATCCCAGCGCCTCGACGCCTCCCTCTGCTCCTCCGTGCCCCATTCACCCACATCCGCCACCGTCCTCCATGCCCTGCCTCCGGCGCTGTGCATGACGACCTGATTCAGTAGGCAACGAACTCCTCCTCAGTTCCTCACTTCTCGGATCCTCGCCGCCCCGGCCGAGCAGAAGCCGGAGCCCCGCTGCAGATCCGCAGGGAGGAGGAGGGGGGAGAATGGACGCCTCGTCGGTGGCGCTCTACAACCAGCTAAAGGTAACGAGAATGCCCTCGAGCTGCGTGTGATGCTGGGTGCGGCATTTCGTCGACCACCCTGCGGGTGCTGTGGCGGGTTCAGTTCAGACCTCCTTTACCCCTTTGTTCCTCGCCAAGGGTGGTTTAGGAGTTACGTACAGCGGTTCTTGTGGTGGGGAGTTGTTAGATCACGTCGCTATCTGCTTATTGCTTGCAGTCCTTTTTTTTTCTGGATAACAGATGATAATGCAACTGACAGTTAGCGCATTCTGTTAGGGCCTTGCGTGGTGCTTACCAGCTAAGGCGGCATACAAAATAATCCGCATTTTGTAGGTTTCTTGGTGAGGTACTGGTCAAATTAAGTCAATTAAAATGCTCTCTGAAAGCCTCAAATGCATGCCACCGTTGAGATTCACATGATGTAAAAATAGTTCCGCTAAAATTCACATGATTTAGTAGTAAGTTTGTTGATGATGTCTCATTGACGCTATTGACTGACTATGCTCAAGCCTTGAGATGTTTGGTATGACTATAATGGTAGTTCTGTTTTTGTGTTTTTCTTTGAGTGAATTACAGAGGAACTTCCTTTCGAGTGCTGTGTTTCCGTCTCTTGGATGATAGTAAAATTGCTTTGGGGGGCTCATCTTATGTCCTTGGTTTGTCTTGTCGTCATATGAATGAATGATCCTAGCAGTGTGATCACAGCTGAAGGCGTTGTATATGCGAGAATTGACCACTCCGATTCTTGCACCAGGCTGCTCAACCATTCTTCTTGTTAGCTGGGCCCAATGTGATTGAATCAGAGGAGCATGTCATGAAGATGGCCAAACACATCAAAGCCATCACAACCAAGTAAACAACCAATCACCATACTTCTGTTTATTCTTGGCCAAACTAAACCTGTTTCTTTTTCTCTCCATGGCAGACTTGGGGTGCCTCTTGTGTTCAAATCAAGCTTTGATAAAGCAAACCGTACATCGTCGAAATCTTTTCGTGGTCCTGGTCTGGAACAAGGCCTAAAGGTGTGACAAAATAATATCAGACCTTGTGTCTCTTCTGTATCTAACCTTTTCACCTTGCTATATCAGATCCTTGAAAAGGTGAAGGCTGCATATGACCTTCCAGTGGTCACCGACGTGCATGAAAGCTGTCAGGTATCCATTTGATTCTGTTAATCCTGTATGCAAGGAAATTCTTCTCTGTTTTGGTAGTAACAAATTCTTCTGTGTCACTCACATAGCAAATTTAGCTGAGTCCATTAATTATGTTTCCTTTCTGTGAAATGTTACTGTAGCACATGTACCGTTACTTTTTCGTACATTTGAATATGACATGTCTGAATTTAAAATATCTTTGTTTGAATATATTGCTAGGCTTTTTGTGTTGAAATTGTACTGCTACATGTGTTTATCGTGCCCTTTGAATCCAAAACTTTGGATTGTGTGTCCTTTGCTCTGAAGTGTAAAACAAAGATGCTTTCTAACTAATTCACTAAATCAGTGTGAAGCTGTTGGAAGAGTTGCTGATATTATACAGATTCCAGCTTTCCTCTGTCGCCAGGTACAACTTTAATGTATGCATGTTTTTGGGAAAACTGCAGTACTACTAGCTATCAAGCATGAATCTTCTTTAATATCTCGTTCAACATGCCTAATATAAGTATCTATGGCAACAGACTGACCTTCTAGTGGCTGCGGCTAAGACTGGGAAAATTATCAATGTCAAGAAAGGACAATTCTGTGCTCCGTCTGTAAGTTGCATTTCTATCTGGTGGTCTTCCCAAATTTGGAATGTAGTAGTACTCCATCTTTTGATTCTTATAAGGTGCGTTTGAGTTGGCACCTTGACAAAAATAAACTTTAACCATAAATTTCTTTTCCAATATATTGTTTATACCATCAAGAAAAATTATGACAACGTGAGAAGCACATTTAAACATGGGTCATATTTACTAAACCTTTATATTGTTTGACTATCTATTGGTCAAACATTAGAAAGATAGAATCTCACATTTCATGGGTGCTTCATACAAATCAACATAGGGGTTCAATTGTTGCCACTATCTGCGTTATTGCTGGTGCCATTGTCTGTTTTAGCGTTAGTCTAAAAAACTCATGCTTAGTTTGTTCAGCAATGTCCTTTGTGTAGGGAAGTTTCACATCATGTGATTTCTTTCTCTGAGTTTGACTGGTCAGAAAAAGTTGAAGCTAATTGCACTTGTTTGGGCCTTTTATTCTACTCTTTATTAATCCAACATTAGAAACCAACATGATGTCTAACTAACTGTGTAAAACAAGTTCCAGTTTAGTCTGTCACTGTTCTGAATTGTTATCCTTCGGAAGTTTGGCTAGCCATTGTTCCAGATGGAGCTTCTGTATCCAAATACCAATTAATGCTTGTGCTACTTAACTAGATGTTCAGTGGAAAATGTTGCGCCCAGCATCTGGTTAAGTAACACATTTGTTGAAGTGATCCTGTATGGCTGTACCTTACCAGGTTATGGCCAACTCTGCGGAGAAAATTAGACTTGCTGGAAATGAAAATGTGATGGTCTGTGAGCGAGGCACCATGTTTGGCTACAGTTAAGTCATCTTTTGGCCTTTTTATGCACTGCCTGTTTTAGAAGTAAAATAAATAAGAGAAAACACAGAATATCATATTACATTATATGCTAATTATCAGGAATCATATTGTACCAACTAGGATATCCTGCTCTTTCTGGACACTTGGATATGATGTGACATGGAGCAGCTAGATGAAGAACAAATACATGAAAAAGGGACATCTGAGGGCTAACTAGCTCTTCAAATGGCAATGTGTCCCTAGGCATTTAGCATTTTAGCATGTTTGCATTTAAATAGTAGTACATACTACTAGTCAGGTTGGGGCACCATGCAGTCTAGCTGCCATAAAATAACGTGAGCAATACAACCATTTGCCCGCTTTCCTTATTCAGGTTAAAGGAGAATCAGCCATTAGTCTTCTTCCTGCAACAGGCAACTTATGTTCATGGTTTCCTTGTAGCAGATAACTGATTTAGCAATATCTTCTTTTGTTTTCATTGCACACACAGATGATCTAATTGTTGATCCAAGGAACTTTGAGTGGCTGAGGGAAGCAAATTGCCCAGTTGTAAGTATTATCACCTTACTTTTGTCCACAATTGCACAATCACATTTTCAGCTTGTTTCTATCCATGGAAAGCTCTGTCTAGGTTATCATTGTTGTTCGCCCACAATAGAAAAAGGTTGTCATTGGTGACATTGGGTATATCCGGATGTCCAGTATTCATGATCGCGTGATATTTGCAGAAGATAGTATTAACCTATCTTGCAACATTGAAGCTCTGTTATATAATGGTGGTAGTTGTTTTTTAGTGTCAATTAAGTGATTAAGCATCGAGTTTGTTTTCCTCTAGGGGCACATTTGCCTTAATATGGCAGATGTAGTCTAGCTTTTCTGCTATTTTCTGTTGTTATTACTCGATAATGGATTTAGGTTATTTAGACATGAAGCAGATGATTGCCCTTTCTATAGCTGAATTGTACATTGAATTCTCGATTTGTGTATGCTCAAATATCATGTTATGTGGTAACTACAAATATATCATGAACAAAATCATAGATCAGTGATAGAGAAGTATGCATTTTTCAGGTAGCTGATGTAACACATGCTCTACAACAACCAGCTGGGAAAAAGGTATACTCACCTATTTCCAATATGCTTCTCTTGGTTTAGCGTAATTGTCCTCGCAGACATTTTTGCTACCCTTAAGCAAAAAAAAAAATCTTTCTTTTTTTTCCCCTTTGGCAGAGTCATGTCGATTTGTGAATAACATCATGATGTTTAAATGTTGCCAATAGTTTACATGTAAACTTCCAGCAGTTGACCAGATTTTACTTATGTGCCTCCTTGAATGTGAAATTGGCATGTGAACTTACTCCCTCCTGTCTTTAAAAAGATGACATTTTAGACGTCTACACGGTGTTCATAACATAATTTTGCTACTTAATTTCTACTATAGTATTGCTAAAATTTAATAAAATTGTTATGTTATAAAGTATTTTCTGATACCAATCTGTAAATATGATCTCTCACATATCCAATCGAATCATATGTTTTCAGAAAAATGGTGGTGAAAGTTTTAAAAGTTTGATGAAAACTATGTCCCAGACGTCATGATTATATGGACTGGGGAGGGATTATATGATACGTGGCAATGTTCCAACCTGATCCATCCCTGTATATTTCTTATTTCTGCAACCATGATCCATGGCCCAAGCTCAAAAACCATGCATGGTGTGATATCTAAGCAATTCAGACTTTTTGGTTACTTATATTTTGGTTCTTCTGTGTAGCCATCTCCTAAGATTGTGTGATCAACTACTAAAACATTGATGACCTAATTAAACCTCTTCCAAACTAACTGTCTTTTGAGGATTTTAATTTTGCTCAACCGTGCATACTTGATTCTGTTTTGTAAGCTTGATGGTGGTGGGGTTGCAAGTGGGGGCTTACGAGAACTCATACCATGCATCGCAAGGACTGCTGTTGCAGTTGGTGTTGATGGTATTTTCATGGAGGTAGGTCGATGAAGCTATCATGTTGCTTTTTGCTCCTTGTACCTTTCATTTTTGTTATGATCTATAGAGATATAACAATATTTGTAATATTATTTTCACAATCCTATGACAGGTACATGATGATCCCCTGAATTCACCATGTGACGGGCCAACTCAATGGGTAACCTCTCCACTGTTGAGACATTTTCAACCATGATATGTGATGATATATGCTCACTTATTGCTGTTCTGCACATTGTTTGTAGCCATTGCGCAATTTGGAGGAGCTGTTGGAAGAATTGATTGCGATCGCTGTAAGTTAGACATCCTTGCTTGAGCATAGTGAGGCCAAATATCTCTCTTAAGCGCTCACCATTTTTCTTTCTCTCTTTGTGCGAAGCGAGTCACCAAAGGAAAGAAACCGCTCAAGATCGACCTAACCCCATTCAAGGAATAATAGGAATAACCTCGTCGCCGCCAATTGGTTTCACCAATATGGTCGTGTTCAGGCGAGTTGCTCCTTGCATGTGGTACTTTAATTTACCGTTGGCTTCAAGCTTTGTTGGATTGCCTGCATGTATTAGTTTCTTTCCAGACGTAGCATAGCAGCCACAGGTTGCTGTTTTGAATACCTCTGTCTTGGGAGTCAATCCGAAAGAAGTCGACTTTGATTTGTGGTGTTTCAGTTGGAGCACATTTTTCGAAATCGGACAGCAGGGTAAAGAAACACACACGGTTGCATGAGCATGATGATAGCAGCTTCCTCTATTTATCCCTGGTGATAAAGTGATACGGTTGTGAACAATGCTAAATACATAAATTCTCCTTGAAATAACATAATGCCTAGAGCTTTTCTTGCAAATGCAACTATATTTGATGATTAGGGGACCAAACGAAGCCCGAGTATATTAGAACTTTAGAAGTGGAGGAATCTACTTCGAGGTAACGACAGAACATAGAAACGCAAGGAATAAGTGTTCATCAGGAAGGCTGGAAATTTGAATGGCCTTTCTAGCAGCAGTTGGCGACACGATTGTCTTACAAGTTAGTCAACCCTTATGCGGGAGTGGTGTTTTGGCTCTGGGGTCCAAATACACCCTATATCTTGTACGTCCAGCTGAATATGGGGATCCGTGCTACAGATTACTCAATGTCATATACCGGTGGTTGAAAATCCATAATACCACGTCCTATGTGTATGTACGTAGTGTACAGGATGCTTCAATGTGAGGGGCAGGTGACCGGGCGGCTGACAGACTGCAGCCGTCAATGTGATGTGCCGATGGAACGAAAACCTGACGGACATCTGGACCGTGGTACAAGACCGCCCCCTGTGCTGTCGACCCACCAGACTGACTACCGAAGCGTCACGCGAGCCGGCTCCTCGGACTTGCTCAGATCAGCCGTTCCTTCCCAGCCATACGCATCGAACAGAGTTGCAAATCTCACCAAGTTTCACTGTAATTAGCGAGAAGACGGAACAATAATCTACACGCGAATTAGCTTCCGTTGCTGCCATTGTCGCGCCAAAAACAGAGCCACGCGCCCATACATGGCCGGGCTTCGCCGTCGATCGAGCTGCTGATAGTCTCGTCGACGTCAGGTGCTGCCTTGCTGCCGCTACAGTGGAGTTGCTGACACGGCGTTGCTGGTTGCCCTTTGAGATTTTAGCCAGCATTGGCAGTGCTCTGTACGTGTACACATGATTTATTCTTTCAGTACTATTCAGGTTGTGCCTCGTAGCTTGTTTCTTTGATTCGGTTTACGCGTGAATCAGCAGCTCCCATTGATGCATGTACGTAACGTGTGGACGGCAGCTAGACCAGGATTGGCGATTGGAGTCTTAATGCAACGGGGGTTAGCGGCTGGCTTGCGGCGTACAACCTCCTGAAGAAAACGGAGCTGTTAAACGGGGATGGCACAGCTGCCGGCAAAGGCTCATGAACGTGG
The DNA here is from genome assembly GCA_000582825.1 of Hordeum pubiflorum. Lineage (NCBI taxonomy): Eukaryota > Viridiplantae > Streptophyta > Magnoliopsida > Poales > Poaceae > Hordeum > Hordeum pubiflorum. Next base: position 2,949 of record CBMN010035638.1, on the reverse strand, counting down.
GGACTACGTCTGGACCAACGCAGAGTAGAACGACATACAACCATTAAATACAGTCAGACGTGGGCCAAGGTACTATTTCAGACGGGACTGACGAAATGTGAATACGCTGCTGAATACACAAGGTAGTGCACATCTCGAGGAGAAGGGTCGGTTCAGATTACAGGAGCATATAGACCTGGGAGCTAAAACGAATTTCTGACCCTTATGCTTCTTACAAAAAACTCCGCTTATGTTACCGCTTTCGTCTACTAGTAATACTTTTCTTGGTGGGCATTTGCCTTTGCTCCAACAGTTTTTTTCTCCTTGAAATTGAAAGCCTTCACCATATTGTAAACCTGAAGTGAAGCATCCAACTTACTTCCAGTTCTGAAGAAAGTTGACATTCCAGAGATTTGAATTGCAATTACCTTGCGAATTCCCGATGTCAAGCCCATGATCGACAAGTTTCAGTTTCATGCTATCTTGTCCCTTGTTGCATGCATACTTGACCCACATCACCTAGACTACAATAAAAGAAGAAGAATTATAGGCTGGCTGCAACATTAGAAGCTACGTAAAACTGCTAGTGACATGAGTCACCTTTGATCTTTAGAACATCAGCTGCACGTGTATCCTCAAGCAATGGATTTCTGTTCAACATACTCCTATGCCAACCGACTGCTTCGAATACATATCCATCTCTTTTCTCCTGTTTAGCCAAAGGACGGGATACGCATTCGTCAACAAGGAGCTCCTTATGATCCAGCAATAGTGCCCCAAGGTATTCTCGTATCACTATAAGCCTTTCAGGCCCTAACTCATCGGATGTCATATGGTTCTTGACAAACGTTAATCTTTCCTATCTGAATCTTTTAATGGCAAAGCGAGCATTTGTTACAGCCGGGAGGAAATTGTAGGGTGAAGTTTCTTTTCGGTGAAATTCACACCACGGCTTGCACTTAAGTTGGGTGGAGATTGACAGTCACGAATCAAGCTTATATATTGAAACATCAGCAATTAGTTGTTTGTTGTGGAAAATGAAAATGACGATAAATTACCATAGTGATGCTATTTCCTGCTGAATGTTAAGCATTATTATTGCCAGTATATGACAACGAAACGTAACCATGATCGGCTCTTCCATTGCTCTCCAAGGGATCAAAGAGGATCGTGACTGCTACTTACCAGAATCTCTTTACTGTTGCCGATTCTTTTGGGTCATCGGCAATAGCAAAAAGCCAAGTCTGCTGATAACACATACTCCTACAACATTTCCATCCACAAGTCGAGTGACCTATATATAGTACATACATGAAGCAAAATCATTTGAATATGCAAGAAAAAGCAGGAAGATGCTTGTTTAAAGACGAGCTATCTATATGGTTGCACAACCTCATTGTTGAAAGCTATGGAGGTTCACTTATCTTTGAAAGTTTTGCACGCGAAATTTCAAGAATTTCACCATAACAATTTTTCCAAGCCTTTTTTTTTCTCTGAACCTCGGCAAATAGACAGGGTGCTCCTGCAACTACATTAAGTTTCTTAATAGGATGACCCAGTTTACAAGCGAAAGTCGCCCAAAAACATTGTTCGAACCTCGTCAAAGATGATAGTGTGCTCCTCCAAGTTCAATAAGAATAATAGAATGACCCAGTTTATAAGCAAAACTAGGCCAAAAACATCACAATTGAAGGATTGTTTACATGACAGACGTGCAAAAAAGTAGACAATAAGCGTGTGCAACCCCTAACCTCAAACTAGACTCCATCACCACACACAGACCCAGCGCAAATGTGAAACAAGATCTTCGACAACATCTCCTATGTCTTCATCAACACCAACCGCCGCCGGGCAAAGGTTTCACCCAAAGAGCCCCACATCACCACCCACAGCAAACCTCAAGGGAGGTGGTCCGACCACACTAGTAGCCATTGCGGACAAGATCCAACCATCCATGTCCCACCATAGAGATGAATTATTCGACGATGCCTCCAAGGAGGAGAAAGACATGCACAGGCGCCATCCTGGAGATAAGGTTTGAACTGAATATGAAATGATTAGGATGAATGCCAACAAATTGAGCTTAACATTGCTCAGTTTTCTACCACTTCACGGAGCTTGGTATCGCAGAGCTCACATGTTCCTGCCGCAAGTGAAGGGAAACTAAAAGCTACAGATTACACATTAGTATAGCTGCTACACAGACCCAAATATAATCTTTCATTACTTCTCTCTTGCATTCAGGTGCTCCCCCATCCATGTCTACAAAACGGTGTTTTACATCACATCCCTTGAACAGAGCCCTAGAGGGGAGGGGAGCACCATGAACCGAATGAGGAGAGATTTCCAGGGGATATTAAGCTTAAGATTAAGGAGCAATTAGCATTAGTCCAACATTAATTGTTGCAAACATGGAATGTGTGGCTAATTGTTTGGATTCCAGAGACAATGGTGCTTTCTATAGGGGTGGTGATATTTGTTGTACTAAGATTTCTTCTTTCTAATATCCAAAATCATAAACATTCAATTCAATACTCATGTGCATCTAAAAAAAAACTTAGTTTGTGAACAATATACAAGGATGCAACGTTACACACACTAGACATACTCCAGTTATTGATAGCTGTTTTGACTGGATTGAGCACACATCGTTCAACAAAAGTCATGATTCATTTTGCTGGTCACTACCCCATAGACGAGCCTGAGCGACATGAACCAAAACTTTATCATTATTCTAGGGATGATACTAAATAGGCTTGCACTGGCCATCTGTCGTCGTCGTCTGTACAATAAACAGCAAGCCTTTAAATTCAAAGCAGGTTGAAGCAACCAAGCAATGCATGTATTGAAATGAATCAGAAATAACCATAATACACTAGTAGAAAACAGGGCTTTGGTTCTAGGCCGAACGGAGCAATAGTCCCGGTCGAGTTACGAACCGGGACTAATGTAATCATCAGTCCCGGTTCG
>CBMN010035637.1:0-15497 GCA_000582825.1 Hordeum pubiflorum | reverse complement strand
CATAATCCTCATTCTGCTCAATGACGGTAGCGATAGCAACAGCAGCCACTGAAGCTGTAGCAGTAGCAATGGCACCAGAATTTTGGCCTTGGTCGATAGGAACACGTCGTGCTCGTCCCGCAAAATTTGGGCGTTGTTGGTGTTGTTGTTGCCGAGGTACAAAAGGTAGACGTGCAAGCACCTCATTGAATTTAGCATCAAGCTTGGCGTTGACCGTCTTCTCCAAACCATCTAGCTTCTCCATAGCCTCTCAAAGGCTCGTCACCAAGTCGTGCACCTGTTCACCCATCATTTGTTGAAATTTATCATGGAGCGCCTTGTTGGTCATACCCTCCCAGTCGATCTCGTAGCTTGTGATCTTGGCATGGTTAGCAGCAATAGGAAACACACAAGAATATGAACCTACTAACTACTAGGAAGTGGTGGTGGTGGTGGTGGTGTGTCACAAATCCTTCAAGCGAATCTCAAATCCTTACTAGTTCTTACCAAGCAGTAGGCGGTGATCGACAACCGTTGTAGTCAAAACTCTNNNAGCTTGGATAGAGCGATTACCAGGAAGAGTCAAACGCACGACGTAGATGTATGTGGAGTTGGGAAGGCTTATGATATGGTAGCAAAAGGGGGTTAGCAATAATCAGTTCAGAGATGCAAAGTTGAAAATATGCTCAACGACGGTACCGTGCTGGTCCTAGAGACGCGATCCTAGAGCACCAACAAAATCACGACCGCGATACGTAACCAAGGAAAGAGCACACTCTGGAAAAAAAATCACTTTTTTTGTGGCCCCTTTTTTTTTGCGCTCCTTATTTTTTTAGAAAATCACTATAATGACGAGTGTCTCAAAACTCTTCCCAAGGCGTATAAACAGGATAGGCAAAAAAAATTGACTATTTTTTTCTGGAACGATTCGGGGCTACGACGATCAAAAAGTGCGACAAAAAATCACTATGGTGGTGAGTGTCTTAAAACGCTTCGCAAAGCTTAAAAATAGGGTAGGGGAAAAACTGTCTGGAGGTCTCCAGACTTTTATTTCGAAACCTACTCAAGCAAGGAAACACAAAACTGAAAACAAAAGAATCTCGAAACTAAACCTAATATTTAATGGACTCGGACTAGGATTGGTGATGGATATGAATCTGGTGAAACTCGGACTAGTGGAGGATATATGTATGGGTGGTGGAACACGGACTGGTTTAGCGATGCTAAGGCTCAGCTCGGTCTGACTCGCTAGAAACTGTCGATCTGAATGTTCAGACAAGCACAAAATGGAACGGCCACAAACTTCTCATGCGAGTTTGATTGGGGAAATGCGGGCAACCAAACACGTTCTTAGATGTCCCATTATGGTCACGATCGTGGCATAAATAGACCATGTGCGTACCTTATAGTACTTGCATCTGCGTGGCCAGGTTTGCGACTGATGTGGAACAAGCTTGTGGCGTTGTTAGATGGAAATCCACACCACGCACTTTGGTAACATTGACATACAGATTTGGCGCATGCACCCGGTGTCCACTATGCAGTAGGCCCCGATGTATCCTGCCGACGTGGAGCCGCGCATAAACATGGAGCTGGGCGCGAATGCGACCAGGATAGCTCGAAGACGCAAGACAGTGCGGGACGTCAACTTCAGGGTCGACTGCAGCCGCCAGCCATAGTAGATGCCCATCAGCGGCAGCGACTATTACTGCCCGGATGTTGTTCCGTAAGAGCATCTACAGCCGCAGGTTGCAAATCCGACCCTTCAAATACCCGTGGACGCGACCCGGTGCGTCCGCGGACACCTACCAGTCACGTCTTAAATAATGGGTTTTACATCTGGATACCTCAAATTAGAAATCTAAAATTCATATTATTACATGCAATCTAAACCTAATACTAAGCGGAGGTAGTCCGGCTCCGCCGTGCTCATGTCCGACGGCTGGCTGCGTCCTTCGTAGTGTCGGTCCGGCCGCCAGCGAGGTAGAGTAGGACATGTGACACTAGCCGGCTCACGGGACTCGATCCACCGCCGTCTCCCATGCCCTACGATTCCTCGTCGGAGCCCGTAACCCGGACGGTGCCGGTGGACGGGAGGTCGATGACGGATCCGTCCTGGGAAGAGACGACGTCCACCACAACGTTGTTGTGGCGCCCGCACTGGTGCACCCTACGGGGCGCCGAAGAGTGTGACTCCGCCTCTCCAACGTCCACCGCCGCGAGGGCCTCCGCCGCCTCCCTTGCCCGCTGCCTCGCCCGGCGGGCACGTCGCGTCATGGTATCGTCCGTGGATGGCCATGCTTCATGCTCGGCGCGCCAACGGAGGGGTTGCGCTTCCGCCACGACGTTCGGACGCCAGACGGACCGCATCGCCTCCGGTGAGGCAGCGATGTCGGATCCAAGCACCAGTTGTGCGGACGCAATGGATTCCCGGTGTTGCGAGTCCGAGCGCTGCCATCATGCGGCCGCCTCTCGGGAGCGGCAGAAAGCAACCCGGACGGCCATCTCCTTCTCGGGGCCGCATGGGATGAGCTCGTGGTCGACGGATCTGGAGGTGAAGGACTCAGATCCACAGCCCCGCCATGTCGGAGAAGGACGGAGATCGCCGGAGGTGAGCTTGGGTGGCGGATGGGAATGGAGGGGAGTGGAGTGAAGTCGCTAGGGTTTGGTCCGACAAGCGGTATTCCGGTCAGCCCGGGCGTTTGACGCCGGTTTAAGGGGCCCGTCTGGATCGACTTTTTATGACCGGGCAGTTACCGGGCGGCCTGACTACGCGTTTGAAGAAGGTATGAAGTGTTCGGTTGTAGGCGTTTGAGGAGGTTACGAGGGGTCTGATTGTAGATGCTCTAGTGGACTGCTGCTGGACAGCCGCCCGTTCTTGGTCGCCGGCCGCATCTCGGCAATTAAGGGCATAGGAATCCCGGGCCACCGCCGTGCAACGTCACAGGCGACATATTGCAGAGCGATGTAATCGTAAGATGAAGGAGCAAGCCTTGGTGCTGAGTACGACCTACCAGATCAAGGAGCGTGCCCTTTAGTTCTCCAAGATAAGGGTACGTCGGCAATTTCGCACATCTGTTTGTCCCTATGTCTCCCAAGCCTAACTAATGGACACTACAACGGGCTACCAAAAGATGATAGCAGTGATCAATTTCATCGTCGTTGTATTCGATGAAGCGAGACTCGATAGGCTGAAGTACATACGTTAGAACTATTATGTGGTTTGAGACTCAAGGGATAAAGGATTGAGGGCTTGAATAAATAAGAAGCGCAAGTAGCGGCTTCACAAATAAACGGCGGTTGTTTCAAGCATTGAATTGTAATAATGTGGTGAGAAGGAGGGAGTGAAGATAATAGCCTTGAAATCTATCTATCTATTAGTTTATTATTATATAAAAAATACTTGTCGGGACAACCCTAAAAAAGAGAAATATGCTAGACAATCTCATAAAAATCAGAAACAATTGGTCATTAATTTGGGGGCGCCAACAAACTCACAAACATCTGCTCATTAATTCGGTGCACAGACAAACTATAGCCATTAGATCTCCCTAAACCACCTGGTGGAACCATTCGTTAACCAATATCATGATACAAATTGTGGCAATGCATACCTCATATCACAATTCACAATCCAATCTCGCGATCCATTCCTCTAAAGGAAAAGAAAATCTCACGATCCAAACAGGTTGGATCCAGTCAAACAAGGAGCTTGTCTAGAAAAAAGACCTAGGGCACTCGAACATGGCCCCCAAAACATGATTCCTATACATGGAATCGGTAAATTTGTTGAGTCCTTTTACTGTACATCGGGTCAATATGGACCGTCCGTCGGAGCGGATTCGATGGTCCAGACGCAATGCAATACCATGATGTCATGTGTATTATAACGGAGCCCGAGGGGCATTTTCGGGAAAAAAATATTTAAACTTATCAGTATTCCCTCCCAAATATTTTGAGGGTATTCTCGGTAAAAATTTCAGGGCTATTTTCGGTACGATTTTTCTCTTCGTTTCGTCAGTGCGTCGTTACTAGGGTAAGGATCCTCACCGGCGGTTGGGTTTCATCCCCGCCGGTGGTAGGGTTTCGTCTCGCCAGCAGGATCGAGCCGCGCATCGCGCCCCCTCCCTCCATCCACCCCAACTCCCTCACGCTCTCCCACCTCCGCTTCAACGACGAGAACGAGAAGAGGCTGATTGCCCACCCCGCAGCGGCCGCCGTCGAAGATTCTTAAATTAGGTCGGTCACAACCGTTCTCGTCCTCAAATCATAAACCGCCGTCGTCTTGTCCAATCCTTAACTGCCCCCGCAGGATCCTCTCCCACTTCCCCATTGGAAAACCACCCCCCTCCTCTCCCACTCCCCATTAGAAAACCACCCCCACCTCCCTCTTCTCCAGGTATCAATTGGAAAGTGCCTTCCGTTTGCCGAGTTGTCCTATAACTCTAGTTTATTTTCCAAGCTGATTGTGCCATTTCTTTGAACTCCTTCAAACGATTGTTGGTGAATTTTCTTAGCCAGTTATGAAGTTTCAATGATCTCTGAATCAAAAGTAATTATTTTTGCCACTTAAGGGAATAATTCTATGAGTCACCTCCCCTAATGTGCCTTGTTATGGTATCAAGGGCAACTTAATTCCTCGCTACTTTGAAACATCGTCACTGTCTGTTTAAGCGTGGAATTTTTGCCTACCAATTTGAACCTTCGTCATATGCCTCATTCCATCACTCCTGATATGTGTTTTGTGTCTCAGCTCAAGAGATATGTTCTTACGTCTCACTCCATGAGTTGATCGTGAGTTGCTCGATCTTCGAGAAGATCGATTCTTGTAGAGTTTCCGTTCTTTTGTCGTCATGCTTGGGTGAAGATCCCGAAGGCAAAGATGTCAAGATCAACACGATGCTATGAATCAACGTCTTCGAGAAGGGAAATTGGATCATCAAGATTATGATAGTTAGTGTCCACTATGTCCTCTTACCCTACGCCTGAATCTCGGGATAAGATTCTTTTTTAGTGGAGGTGAGTTGTCACAGCCCTACAATAATTGCTTGTAATTAGTTGCATTGTGATCATCCATGCATCATGTTTATTTTCAAATGAACTTGAAATGGGGATGATCAAACCCTAGCACTTTTAATTTCAAATAGGTCAAGCTAAAAATATTTTCAATGAAACCAAAATGCCCTTTAGAAAAGTTCATCATTTTTGAAGAAGGTGAAAACCTCTACATCAAATGATGCACTTATTTTTAGGGCATCTCTGGTTTTTAAAATAGCCCAATCCAGTATTTGAATTGGAGTTATTATATCCTATAAATATGTGTGCAGCCCCAATAATTCTGAACGGATTCGAAAAATGTTTGGTATTTCCAAAAAATAATGTTTTTGAAAATGTTTCCATTTTCTAAATTAGTACACAAATTAAAACAACAATCTTGTTTTCAAAAAACGTGAACTTTAAAAAGCGCACTTGCATTTTGGGAAAAGGTTTGCAAATTAGGAAATATTTCCAAATTCATGAACCATTTTTTAATATTTATGAACAATTTTAAAAAATTCAGACATCTCTTGATTCCACGATCTTGTTTAGAATGTGCGAACATTTTTTTAATTCATGAATATTTTTAAATTTATACAGTTTTTTCAATTTGTGAGATATTTTAAATCAGATATATTTTAAATTCATGAATAGTTTACTAAATTCAAGAATAATTTTCATATTTATGAATGTTTAAATCATGAACATGTTTTAATCCACAGAAAGGTATTGAAATCACGATCATTTTAAATCCAAAGACCTTTTATTAAAATTCACTATTCTCTCAAATTAACAAAATCTTTTAAAAACAAGAAACTTTTTCGAAATTTGAATTTCTTTTTAAATATTTTGTATGGGTTATGATCTCGGTGGTCATCGGGGCTAGCTGGAGACGGTCTTCACTACTAGATGCAAGCCGGTGACTCCTTCTCCATTTTTGTTTCGGCGTCTCCTTATCTGACGTACGCATGGATTTGATTAGCAACGAGCTCACTGCTTTAATCACTAGTAGTTGAGACGAATAACGAATGGAATGCCACCGCCAAGTATGGGTATCGGTTTGAGCTTTTCCGATTTTCCATGTAAGTCGATGTATCGGCCAAATATGCACCTTGCAAAACGCTGCATCGCCACATGGGCCGGACCAATTTACGATTATTTGTGTGTCAGCTTTTGAGCAGTTTTAGGAAGGCTCTAGAACCCTTTTCAAGAACCGTTTTTTCTTTTTGTACTGTGTTTTCTTTCTATAGGTTTTCCTTTTGATTTTTTATTTCCTTGTTTCCCTTTTCTTTTTCTTGATTCATCATTCCATTTTTTATTTTTCGTTTTTTGAAATCTCAAATATTTTTGCATCTTTTTAAATCATTCTCAAATTCATGAATATTTTTGAATTCATGAACGTATTAAAAAATATTCATGTTTTAAAAATGTTTGCTAAATTCCTTCTAAATTAGTACATAAATTCAAACAATGCTCTCGTTTTTTAAAAACTTTAACTTTAAAAATCACGCTTGCATTTTTGAGGTTTGCAAATTTGATTTTTCTTTGGAATTCCTATAAAATTAAATGAGAAAACAAAATCCAAATTTGTGAACAATTAATTTATGATCTTTTTAATGTTCGTGAACATTTTTTAAAAATTTGCGGGCATCTCTTGATTCCACGAACATGTTTAGAATGTGCAAACATTTTTTGAATTCATTAGTATTTTTAAATTTATGCACTTTTTTTCAATTTGTGAGCTATACTAAATCGGATATATTTCTCAATTCATGATGCTTTTTTCTAAATTCATGAACATTTTTCAAATTTATGAATGTGGAAAATCGTGAAACATAATTAAGCCACGAAAATGTATTGAAATCGCGATCATTTTTTAATCTAGGGACCTTTCATTAAAAATCACCCTAACAGTTTTTCAAATTAACAAACTTTTAAATGCAAAGAAACATTTTTGAAATTTGAAGTTTTCTTTTTAATATTTGTATGGGTTATCTGGACTGGCACCAGCAGAAGGTTAGAGGTAAGAAGGTTGGGCTGGCGCCGGGGAAGATTGAGGCTGGATGTGGAGGGAAATGAGAACAACGAGCGTAGGCGGCAGCGGCAGCGTCAAAGCTGTAGGGAATCCGGCGAGGAAGACCGTTAGTGTGTGGCAGTGTGTGGCAGCGATGCCATATGCAGAGATAAGGTAAACCCCACCAGCGAGGCCAGGGCTCGCCGTAGTGTTGTAGAAAGGCACAAGGCGGAGATTTTTACCAAGCATCGCCCCCCTGTCGAGTCTTCGCCCTCTTCGTAGATTCTAAGACCCGCTGGTCGGCCGCCGCTCCTAAATCGGCACAGCAACTGTGCGATCTAGCTAGCTCTGCCCACGCACGCATTGGATAGTGAAACATCTGCTAGATTTAATGAGGGGGTCAGTGTCCGTGTCTATTGCCTAGGTGGAAAATAACTCAATCCCGAAGCCAATCAAAATCCGGTCGAAGGTGAGCATGATCCTTCCTTTAAATCTCAGCAGTCAATCTTTAAGCTTACCAAAAATTTAATGAATATAAAAGGGTGAAGAAAGGAGGAGTAAGAAATCTTGCACCTTTAATTATATATCCCTCCGTCCATAAATAAGTGTCTCAACACTAACTTTAGTACAAAGTTATATTAAGTTTGAAACACTTATTTTTAGACGATGGTAGTATTAGAATAGATTATATTATATTAGATATATACATAGATATAGATAGATGTGTCTCCTTCATGCAAAGATGAAATAACCATGGGTGTGTAAATTTATAGATAGATGTGTCTCCTTCATGCAAAGATATAGATAGATGTGTCTCCTTCAAAATTCAATTTTTCGTCTGAAAGATATAAATGATTTAAGTTAGCAAAGATGAAATAAAAAGATGAATTTGTTGGGTAAGAGAGGAGAGAGACTGCTTTTGCTGCCATGGGTATGTACTATACTACTACCTCCGTTTGGGTTTACTAGGCGCCCTTTCATTTTACATCAAAGTTTGACCATGCATTTAAACTTATGAAATGTAAATTCTATCTTATAATAATATACCATGGAAAACCTCTTTCAAATACAAATCCATCAATATACTTTTTATAGCAACATGTTCTATATTTTTTAGTCAAATAAATGGTTAAAGTTGGACCCGAAATAATATAAGGGGCCTAATAAATCCGGAGGGAGGGAGTACGTGAGAGAGGTCTCATCACAGATAGGACCCATGTAATAATTTGTGTGGGGTCCATCATTGTATTTGGTCACGTATAGATGCTATATGTCAGATTCTGAAAACAAATATACGTGGCAGCCGCACGGATCTTCACGCGCCAATGGACGTTGGATTCCTAGCCGCTACATACCGGAACAGGTAAAAAGCTCTTTCCGCTGGGCGCGAAAAAGTTTTTCTAACGGAACCGGTAGCTAGCGGTGAAGAATCTGCCGCTCACCTTATTCCTTTGAGATTTGTGCCAGCTATTTGTGTATAAAGTATAAACAATTTGCTATGCAGTACAAACAGTAAACAGAGGAATACATCTGTGCATGTTGGCAGCTTTATATATGAGAGAGAGTGAGTGAGTTATGAAAAGTACAGCGCATCCGTTCTCTCACCCAAACAAAATACTTGCATTTTATTTCCTGGTCATATTTTGAATGCTTAATAACTTATGAACCAAATTTCCATTTATGAAATTTGTTGTACATTTGAATTCAAGGCAATAAAACCTTTCAAACAAGACCGGTTTTGGATACAATTTGGCTAGATTCAGTTTTACTGTTTCAATCAGTTTCACATGACAAATAATACAATTTAACTTATTTCAATAAAAAGAGGTTACTCACTCCAAACAAATTATTTCACTAATTTTAAAAACAAATTTCACTCATTTATAAATTTATTTCACTCTTTCGAAATACATGTTTTATTTATTTCAAACCACCGATTTCACTCATTTCCAAAAACATGTTAGAATCACTCATTTGACGTAATATATTCCACTCGTTTAAAAAAACTGATTTTATACATCACAAAAAATTAGATATTAAAACTATATTTCACTCGTTTCAAGAAACTTATTTCATTCATTTCAAAAACACATTAAATTAACTCAATTGAAATACTATATTTCACTTAGTTCAAATGAGTGATTTCACTCGTTACAAAAGATAGATTTCACTCATTTCACTAGTTTCAGAAAACACATTACACTCACAATATACACAAATAAATAAGGAGCTTTCACAAAAACAATATATCAAGTTAAAAATTATTTCACTCATATTAAAATATATAATTCAAACACATATTGCTCTGAAATAATTGAAATATATGAAATAAGTGAAATTAGATTTTCGATCTAAATGGAATATAAGAAAATAGTTATTTTTGAAATGTGTGAAACATGTTATTTTTAAATCTAGCGGACAAACAAACTGAAATATGTATCATATATTTGGAAATACAACTTTCAAATACTTTAAACAACCAAATTCACTCACTGAAACAATCAATTTCACATATTTTGAAATACCATGTTTCATACATTTGAAACACGTAAATTTAAACGTGTTTAAAATATATCCAAGATTGGTCTTGTTTTAAAGGTCTTTGCACCAGTCGTTCAAATATATAAAAGGTTTCACAAACGAAATTATGTTTTAAAATATGTGAATGATTTAAATTAACAAACGTGGAATAAAATGATAGATTTGTTGTAAGAGAAGAGAGAGTGGACATTTCCTTCATAATAATGCGTGTGTACTAGTTAGACCCGTGCTAGGGCTTGAGGGCCATGCATGCATGGGAGTAAGCGGGACCCAACATTGATTTGACATAAACATAAGATACCAATAAGAGTTCATCCAATACAGAGCTATACAATTCATGTGGGCCTGCAACAGCACAAATCACAAAGCTGCTGGACGGTGGATATCTCGCCGGCACATACCAGTTTCGGTAAAAAAAACACTTTGCGGCCCATCACCCGCCACTGATTGTCTACGCACCAGTGGCGGTCGGTTAGTCTGTGGCACCTCTAGTTCGTAGACGAATGATCTACTTTTGACATGCTTATTAATAATACAATTTTCCTTTTATAAAACAAAATAGCTTACATATAGTTCTTAGGCGCAAGGCAGTGCGGGACGTCAACCACAGTGTTGACTGCAGCCGCCAGCCATAGTAGATGCCCATCGGCGGCAACGACCACTACTGCCCGGATGTTGTTCGGTGATGAACTGTTGCTGGACTGCCGTCCTTTCTTGGTCGCCGGCCGCATCTCGGCAATTAAGGGCATACGAATCTCGGGCCACCGCCGTGCAACGTCACGGGTGGAACATTGCAGAGCGATGTAACCGTAAGATGAAGGAGCACGCCTTCTTGCTGAATACGACCTACGAGATCATGGAGCGTGCCCTTTTGTTCTCCAAGCTAAGAGTAAGGTCTGCACTTCCGCACATCTGTCTGTCCCCATGTCTCCCAAGCCTAACTAATGGACACTCCAACGGGCTACCAAAAGAAAATAGCAGTGATCAATTTCATCTTCTCTGTGTTTGATGATGCGAGACTCGATAGGCCGAAGTACATGTGTTAGAACTATCATGTGGTTTGAAACAAATGATGGAGGGCTTGAATAAATAACAAGCGCAAGTAGCGGGTAGACAAATAAACGGGGGTAGTTTCAAGCATTAAATTGTAACGAGGCGAGAAGGAGGGAGTGAAGGTAATAGCATTGAAATCTATCTATCTATTATTTTATTATTATATATATCATATATATTTTTAGGGTAAAAACTTGTATTACTCAGCCATACAATCCACCATACAAAGATCAACGACTTCTGGGGGGCCGTAGCCCAGCCAGACAACAGTTTTATGTTCACTACTAGCAAATTTAGCTAAGAAATCGCTAACAATGTTTTGACTACGCTTGACATGAGTAATACAAGTCATATGAAGAGATCACAAGTGTTTAATCTCCGCCACCAAAAAATCATAGACAAACCCGTTTGTATCTTTTCCATTCACCATGTTCACCGCTGAAAGCGAGTCCATCTCCAAACATGTAGGTAGATCCGTCCTTTGGATAGCAAGTGAAAGCCCCTCCATAAACACACAATTCAGCTTCGAGAGCGTCATGACATCTAAATAATTCTCTACATGAAGAGTAGATAATATTTCCGAGGTTATCCCTCAGTATCATCATTGCACCTGCCGTTCCTTTCTCCATCCATGAACCATCCGTGTTCAGCTTTGTCCATCCCGCCGGTGGTACAGACCATTTAACAGCAAGGGATACAGTTCTCATTTTATGTGCGCCATTAGTTTTAGACTCATAGGAAATCACTTCACCCTTGAAGGGTGGTACAGTTCAAATACTTAACAGGTTAACCAGAAAAAAGAGAAATATGTTAGAAAATCTCACAAAGATCAAAACATTTGGTCGTTAATTTGGTGCACCGACAAACTCAGAACATCTAGTCATTAATTCGGTGCACCGATAAATTATAGTCGTTAGATCTCCGTAAACCACCGACAAATTGTGCCAATGCATACCCCATATCACAATTCATAAACCAATCACACGGTCCATTCTTCTAAAGGAAAAGAAAATCTCGCGATCCAAACTGGTTGGATCCAATCAGAATAAGGAGCTTGTCCAAAAAAAACCCTAGGGCACTAGCACATGGCCCACAGAAAATCGGGAGCTGGAAACCTAGCAAGACTTTCATGTGAGCAGCCATGTCGCGAAAATTGTTAGTTGTTTTTTTTATTAAAAAAGGTATGCTGCAGCCTGCAGGCATCCTGTGCTTGAGAGCAGCCTAGCACTGAAAATTGTTCATCGTTTCTATGATAATAAACTTTAAGGCATATGTCTTCTCTTTCCTCCTCCACAAGAAGATATCTCGAGCTTTCGGGCTTCTCCCGTGGGCGCCGTCACCGGTCCGCCCTCCTTTATTGTACTGCATGCTCTTACCATCATCTCTCTCTCTCTCTGCTAAATGGCTAATATACTAATTTTATTCTTTTCAGTAGCAGGAATTCAAGCACAAAATTTACAGCTTGTTCAGTAATAAATTAGTGGAGGTCTTCATAGAATGTCTGGGTCTATTTTTATTCTCTGTGCGATATGTGAGGCTCAATTTCAATACCACTGTTATGTTCCCGCCAAGTGTTTATGTGCATGTTCGCTTGTAACTTGTCTCTATCCTCTATGTACTCTGTCTACATGTTTGAGTGAATTACTAGTTCTTAGGGAATATGATGAACTCTAGTTTGTATTAGCACAGAATAATTTTTGCGTGATATGAAATAGCCTTTTCATTTATTGATAATGTTCTTCGTGATGTTGGGTGAAGTGCATCATCCAACATTTGCCAATTTTGGACACAAGGATATTACTATTGGATGAAGTAGAGAGTGGAAAAAGCAAGTGACAGTGCAATCTCTAGGAAAATGAAGGAGAAATGTGACAGTAATATCCTCTACCTATTCAATCTCTATACTAATTCGATAGGGGATAACAGAGACTGAATGGCCGCGTCCACGGGAAAACCCTTAATCATCGTTGTTGTAACCCGCTGCGGGAGGAAACGGTGGTGACGTCCGTGACACGAAGTCTACTGTGAGTGGAACGTGTTCTGTACCAGGCCCCACCCATAAATAACTACATGAAAAGTTGCTTAAATATCCGTAGAACGTGCGGGTAGTAATGATTCCGAACGCTTGGAAAAAGCCTTTTACTCCCGCATCGCCCTCCTTATTTTATTCGAAGTTTCATTTACGTTTCTACCTTTGCTTAGTTATTTAGACAAAACGACCCTTATTATCGTTCCGTTAGTAACCGACGAATAAACTAATTCCAGATAACTTTTGACTGTGAACGTGGTCGCGTTTGTGACTACGTAGCTACGGGGCAACCACCACTCCCTGTGGGATCGACATACTCTACTTACTGCACATTGCAATAGCCATGTGCCCTTACAGGTCATCAGCGGACTGTGGGGTCGTGTGGGTGACTCAGAGTCTGGATCTCGAAGTGGTGACGGCCTTTGTGAGGCTGGTGGCGGCATGGGAAGTCGCCTGCATCAACATATCGGGTTCGATGCGGTTCGACAGGCAACACATGTTCCTCTTTCGGAGTTGTCGGGTAATGCATGTCGCCGACAGGTGAAGCCACCGGTGGATGCTCTACCGGCGAATGTTACGCATGATGTCTTATTCGGAGACGTCAAGTCATGCCAGCTATCTGCAGGTGATGCACGGTGGCTCTGGCAGAGGTGTCATGTTTAGTCTGCTGCTGTTGCATCGAAGGTGGTGCGACTGTAGCGGGCGGCAGGCGGTATGTGACGTCTTTGTCTTCCGTTGTCTTCTCCAGAGGTCGCCAGTTTTCGAGGCGTCGGTAGACGGATAAGGGCGGATGGTACAAATGAATTCAACGGCGAGTTTATGCTCTCCAGTGGAAACACAAGATCTCTGTTTGGGCTATGTACAACGCGCGCCTACATCGTGTCCTTGCTGAAGGTGATGGATTGAAGATTGGATTTGGGGATAAGAATACGGAGTTCAACCTTGTGGTGGACTCGCCATCATCAGCGCACATGCGGCGATTCCTTCTTGAAGGCGTAGCCTAGGAGTTGTGTATTTTTCGTTTCTGATGTGTCTTGTAATATAGGGTTAGGGGCTATCTGGGGGAGTTACTTTCGCGAGGTATACGGCCTTAGGGTTTTTTTGCCGCTTTAATTTCTGGTCAAGATTGTTCGACTGTTGGATTTTGCAATATTAGTAATATATAGCTGCATGCATCATTCTGATGCAGTGGCCGGCGGTCATTCTTCTTTTCAAAAATATGTATACCATGTCTGGAAAAACATGCTTTCCTTCACATAAATGGGTTGAACTGTTGTTCCAAAATGGGATGTGTACTTTTGCTCATCTGCCAATGTAATGTTGTTCGCGCGCGGGGGGGAGTCGTTCGGGGCCCTTGACCCCTTAGAGAGTTAATGTCTTGGTCATCTGTCAATGTAATGTTCTCACTCTCCGGTTATGACAGTCATTATTTTCCAGTTTGTTTTCTCCGTCCATTTTACAAGTACTGTGTTGTTGTACAGATTCAGCCTGTTCCTGCGGTAGTTCAAAAAGTCCATATTTTTTTAGAAACAACCTGCTAGCTTACAAGTTTATAGTGGTACGTAGACTAGCTAGCGACTATTGAAACCACACCTGATACCCCGCGGGAAGCAAAGTCGCCGCAGGTGCCAAATTGTGAGCATCTCCGTTGAAGCTCCGGTTCTCATGACAAAAGGAGGTGCCCATGAATTTGTTTGCGTTCCTTCGATCCCTTGAACATGAGATATAGGCGCCCATGAACGGCTGCTCCAGAATTAGAATGATCCACATGCAATTAGAGACGACATAGATGCTGCCTACCCCGAGACACCTCAAATGCAGAATGCTTCATACAAGTGATGTTCCTTGGGTCGGGCATGCATCAACGTTTGAGACCATGCCGGATCAACGGAGTTTCTTCTCTGATTATTTGGCCACCCTAATGAAAAAATACAGTGCCTTGCATGCATGCTACCCATGCTTTTCAGTTTACATCGTTGAAGATGCACCAGGTAGGACCGTCTTCTAGCTCGGTCGTTATTTCACTACTGCCTATAAATTCAGAAGGAAACGTGTATATATCCGATCGTGTCCAAAGCTAGTGTAAACAACAACTACCAACCGTGAGCTTACAATTAATAATCCTGCTGGGATATGATTTGTCTCGATGCCTCCCAAGCAAATTTAGTGGACAACCAAGTAGCTAAGGCAAAAGGTAAAATAGCATGTTAAAATTACTCGCAAAGGCAAAAGGTAACACTAGTGTCACCATCCTGGTTACACTATGCTCAATAGGTCGAGCAACTGAAGTACTCCAGCTGCGTGAAAAGCTAGCATGTGCTTGGATATTACTGTACAAAGGAGGAAGAAGCTACTGTATAGATAAGAAGAGTAAATAAAGGGTATAGGCAAATAAAGATGGTAGTAGACGGTTCGTGGGACCTGCTGGAGACTACAAAAGTCTCAGAGCATCTATAGTCAGACTTTGCAAATCCGGCCCCTCAAACATCCGCGGACGCGTCCGCAGGCAGTGACCGGTCATGCCTCAAATTTGCTACTCTTTATCCAAGTCTCTCATATTTCAACCCCTAGATCAATACAAAGCATGCAAAAGAAATCCTACGTACTACATACTACGTATTACTCTAGTTATCATCATCGGAAATGTCCACGACGTCGGTGCCGGGCAGCGGGTAGACGGGCGCGTAGGAGGGCTCCTCCTCCTCCTCCTCGACCTAATCCATGTACGGGAGCATCTCCGCCTCATCCGTGGCCTGCTCCGCCTCCATCTCCTGCCGACGACGCCGTCTGGCCTCCGCATCCGACTCCGAACGGATGGAGACGAGGATGGCCTGCTGCTCCGCC
>CBMN010035636.1:362-13404 GCA_000582825.1 Hordeum pubiflorum | reverse complement strand
CGGTCAGTCCGGACGTTTGAGATGAATATGAGGGGTCCGATTGAATCGCATTTTTGTGATCGGTCAGTGACTGGAAGGACGTTCCGGACGTTTAAGGAGCATATTAGGGGGTCCGGCCGTAGATGCTCTAAATGGCATGTCCTGTACGTGTGGCTGTCGTCCCGTGTGCTCTCTTTTAAGTAGAGTTTGTTTGCAAAAAAACGCTCGTATAAACACCTGCATAAAAGCTCTCCGATGGTCATGTCACTGTCACGTGCATGGCACATCCCATCAACAATAATGTGAAGGGGAATCAACGTGCGATCGCGTACGTGCTGGGCCTGGGGTATCTATCTGAGACCTGTGGCGCATGTAAAAGAAGAAAGATTAACCGCGAAGCATGAGACCCTAAAAAAGACTGCGAGGCTTGAAGGGACATCGATCACGTACACGTCCGGGAGGTGGGGATATGCCAAATGTGCAGTCACATGCACCGGGAAGTGACAAGCTCTGGGTCACCCTCTCCCTCCTAGTCTCCTAGCCTACTGATGTATACCTCCTGCGTGACCCCACTACCCTACATCGTGTACGGCCCCGCTGCTGGGTGTGGTGGAGCGTGCTTCAAGGTTCCAATGTTGCCGTGCTGCTCGTCCAACAAATTTTCTGTGGCTTTCTCGAGTCCGAGGCTCCTAGTCGGTCGACTAGCCAACTTTCTACTGCGCATGCAGCAAATGGCATCAGCAACACTTATTTTGAGATAATGAGAATATATATTCTTTAGGCTGCTAGAGCTGCCTGCACAAAGATCAAATGTGGCGTACGCTCAAACTTTCCGTAGGAGAAAATATCTTCTGCACCGAACTTGTGCACATGATCTCAATTGTCATATTCAGGAATTCAATAAAACATAAAAAGAAAAAAAGGACATACATACGAACAATGAGTACGCGACACTGGAAAATATTCAAATCTAAATTAAAAGCACAATTGTGAAACAAAAATGGTATGGATGGAATTTACAACCAAATCAAGATTAGCTTAATATTCAACGCGTGATTTGTCTTTTTTTTTTTTTACAAGCTATATTTGAATTTTGAAGTTCTGAATTCAACTTCTACGGTGATTATTTCGAACACATTTTTGTAAACTTCTAGACAAGTGCACCAAGGTCCGGTGCACGCCATATATATACCACAGGGCGTCATGTACATACACTCTTCAAATGGACATCTTTTTTTCAAGAAAATGATTTGGTTAGATAGCCAGGTATGCAGCCAATCATCGTGTTGCATGGCCCATCACGACTGACACACATACGCACGTGAAACACATCGCCGTGAAGCACCGCGGCCAACATATAAACTGACATACATACTACCATACCACTAGTCCACTACCACATACACAGAACACTTGGGAGAGCCGAGAGAGAGGCCAGCCCTCCTAGCTAGGCAGCTGACTAATCAGCAGAAGAACAGAAGGTAGAGATCGAGCCAGCTCGATCTTTCGGCAGCAGCTAGCCCAGCCGGTCCAGCCATGATCCATCTGAAGCAGCCTCTGGTGCTCTCCGCGCAGAGCAGCAATGTTCCCCCGCCGCCCTTCGCCACGGCGGCGGCCGCGAGCGGCCAGCAGAGGCGGGAGTCCGGCGCCGGGAGGCGCCGGCTCACGGCGCGCAGGATAAGCTGCGCGTCCACCGAGGAGGCCGTCGGCGTCTCGACATCCGTGACGACCAAGGAGAGGCAGCTGACGGTGACGGCCATCGTGACCGCGCAGGTGCCGACCTCCGTGTACGTCGCCCGCGGCCTCGACGACATCCAGGACCTCTTCGGCAAGACGCTGCTGCTCGAGCTCGTCAGCTCCGAGCTTGACCCCAGTGAGCTTCTCTATCCTTCTCGCTCCAACGATGGCATGCAGGAGCAGGAGAGAGCACTGTGCGTTGCATGCATGCTACACCAGTTGATTTGTCACATGGCTGAGAAAAGATGCTTTTGTGCGTAGAGACGGGAAGGGAGAGGGAGAAAGTGAAGGGGTTTGCGCACATGACGCTCAAGGAGGGGACGTACGAGGCCAAGATGTCGGTGCCGGCGTCGTTCGGGCCGGTGGGCGCGGTGCTGGTGGAGAACGAGCACCACAGGGAGATGTTCATCAAGGACATCAAGCTCATCACCGGCGGCGACGAGAGCACCGCCGTCACCTTCGACGTCGCCTCCTGGGTGCACTCCAAGTTCGACGACCCCGAGCCGCGCGCCTTCTTCACCGTCAAGGTAGGCAATTAGCCAACAGCATGCGGCTAGCCATGAAACCACGCTCTCTCCGTGCTTGCTTGGTACGTACTGCGGAACTAACCATGGCGTACGTATGGTGTTGCAGTCATACCTGCCGTCGCAGACGCCGCCGGGAATCGAGGCGCTGAGGAAGAAGGAGCTGGAGACGCTGCGTGGCGACGGGCACAGCGAGCGCAAGTTCCACGAGCGCGTCTACGACTACGACACGTACAACGACCTCGGCGACCCGGACAAGAACATGGACCACAAGCGCCCCGTGCTGGGCACCAAGGAGCACCCCTACCCTCGCCGGTGCCGCACCGGCCGGCCCAAGACCCTCTTCGGTACGTACGCACATCGGCCTCGCTACGTATTCAGCAATCTAGCTAATTTTATAAAATTCTAACGGATTGCCGGTGGTTGTGCTATAGACCCGGAGACGGAGAAGAGGAGCTCGCCGGTGTACGTGCCGCGAGACGAGCAGTTCTCGGACGTCAAGGGGCGGACGTTCAGCGCGACGACGCTGCGGTCGGGGCTGCACGCCATCCTGCCGGCGCTGGCGCCGCTGCTCAACAACTCGCAGTGCTTCTCGCACTTCCCGGCCATCGACGCCCTCTACAGCGACGGCATCCCGCTCCCCGTCGACGGGCACGGCGGCAACTCCTTCAACGTCATCAACGACGTCATTCCCCGTGTCGTCCAGATGATCGAGGACACCACCGAGCACGTCCTCCGCTTCGAGGTCCCCGAGATGCTTGAGAGTGAGCACCGCCGTCCATGCCTGATCCGCCGCAGCACGTAGTACACGTCCGATCGAGACCACATCCATGACAATGGCATGACTTTGCAGGGGACAGATTTTCGTGGTTCAGAGACGAGGAGTTCGCGAGGCAGACGCTCGCAGGGCTCAACCCTATCTGCATCCGCCGCCTCACGGTAACATTTACTTACAGGTTTTGATCATGTTAGCTATTCTTTTTTCCTTTTTGCGAAAAGCTCATGTTAGCTAATCATACACCTGCTTTTAATAACTTTAATAACTGGAGTAATTCATTGACGAGAGTGCATGCATGGTGCAGGAATTCCCCATCATGAGCAAGCTCGACCCTGCGGTGTACGGGCCGGCGGAGTCGGCGCTGACCAAGGAGATCCTGGAGAAGATGATGAACGGGCGCATGACGGTGGAGGAGGCGGTGGAGAAGAAGCGGCTGTTCCTGCTGGACTACCACGACGTGTTCCTGCCGTACGTGCACAGGGTGCGGGAGCTGCCGGACACGACGCTGTACGGGTCCCGCACCGTCTTCTTCCTGAGCGAGGAGGGCACGCTGATGCCGCTGGCCATCGAGCTGACGCGGCCGCAGTCGCCGACCAAGCCGCAGTGGAAGCGCGCCTTCACGCACGGCCCCGACGCCACCGAGTCGTGGCTGTGGAAGCTGGCCAAGGCGCACGTGCTGACCCACGACACCGGCTACCACCAGCTGGTCAGCCACTGGCTGCGCACGCACGCCTGCGTCGAGCCCTACATCATCGCCACCAACCGGCAGCTCAGCCGGATGCACCCGGTGTACTGCCTGCTGCACCCGCACTTCCGCTACACCATGGAGATCAACGCGCTGGCCAGGGAGGCCCTCATCAACGCCGACGGCATCATCGAGGAGGCCTTCTGGCCGGGGAAGTACTCCATCGAGCTCAGCTCCGTCGCCTACGGCGCCGCCTGGCAGTTCAACACGGAGGCGCTGCCGGAGGACCTCATCAGCCGGGGGCTCGCCGTGCGCAGGGACGACGGCGAGCTCGAGCTCGCCATCAAGGACTACCCGTACGCCGACGACGGGCTCCTCATTTGGGGCTCCATCAAGCAGTGGGCGTCCGACTACGTGGACTTCTACTACAAGTCGGACGAGGACGTCGCCGGCGACGAGGAGCTGCGGGCGTGGTGGGAGGAGGTGCGCACCAAGGGGCACGCGGACAAGAAGGACGAGCCGTGGTGGCCCGTGTGCGACTCCAAGGAGAACCTCGTCCAGATCCTCACCATCATCATGTGGGTCACGTCCGGCCACCACGCCGCCGTCAACTTCGGGCAGTACCATTACGCCGGGTACTTCCCCAACCGCCCGACGGTGGTGCGGAGGAACATCCCGGTGGAGGAGAGCCGGGACGACGAGATGAAGAAGTTCATGGCCAGGCCTGAGGAGGTGCTGCTGCAGAGCCTCCCCTCGCAGATGCAGGCCATCAAGGTGATGGCGACGCTGGACATCCTCTCCTCGCACTCCCCCGACGAGGAGTACATGGGAGAGTACGCGGAGCCGGCGTGGCTGGCCGAGCCCATGGTGAAAGCGGCATTCGAGAAGTTCAGCGGCAGGCTCAAGGAGGCGGAGGGCACCATCGACATGCGAAACAACAACCCGGAGAACAAGAACAGGTGTGGCGCCGGCATCGTGCCGTACGAGCTGCTCAAGCCGTTCTCGGAACCAGGGGTCACTGGGAGGGGCATCCCCAACAGCATCTCCATCTGATTGTGGCCCCAGGATAAGATATCATTGCATGTAGGATTAGGAATAAGAATGTACACCATGTACGCACCCAGCAGCGATTGCTCCCGGACATGACACGGCCCGGGAGGGGCATCTATTAGTGTGTTCCCGCTATGGTATGCCGTGAATTAGTACTAGTACGTAATAAGGTTATTTGAATTGTGACCTCATCGAATCCTAATTAGGTTAAGAAAGAGTGGGCATCTACGTGCATTCCTGGGCAGATCATACTGTACCGTTTCATTTGGAGGATGCCATACAAAACAAAACAAATCACATCAAGACACGTGAGCCGAGCAGCATTGTAAGATCAGGACCAGCCCACATCAGATCCTGTGTTGGGGGGCAGTGTCGACTGGCTAACGAGCTTCTTGTCCACACATTTACAAGACTGAAGGGGCATATAGACAGAACTACGTGGAGAATGGGTATACGTGTATCTGCCCCTTGGAATCATTACTTACAAGAAGAGCACTCCTAGCAGCATCCCATGTGAGCTAAACTGAGTCCATCCAAACAATACATGAGACAAAACGCTAATAATAATGATTGCCATGCTTGCATAAATTTTCAACCAGAGTGAAGCAGGGGAACAGAGTTTACTTTGCTTACTTCCCCATAGTCGAGCATGGCATGGTGTCTTCTGTAGTCAGCGCGTCTCAGTGCAGCAGCTTAGGCTGTCGTCAATTGGCATCGACAGAAAATTGTAAAGAGCTGTGACGCTTCATATACTCGGAGTTACCTCAGACAACACAAAGTATAACAACATCTGGCAAAATTTGAGAAGAGCATGTCTTCGTCACCGGGAGATGCAGCTCTCAGTTGCACCCTGGCTGACTGATCAGAGCAATCAAATTAAGACTAAGATGTGAAGAGTATAAGAAAGATGCTGCGCTGTCAAGTGAGTTACCGGTGGAGGATGGCTCAAAATATGGTCGGGTTGTTATGAAAGAGGGGTCCTGAGCATTAGCCTCCAACTTATGTATCGTGTTGCTCTGGACAAGCTTTACTAATTTGTCTGTTATGACTTTCATCGGCGGGCAGGAATCCGGTGACTGCTGCATTGAAGGAAGAAATAACATAAGTACTGATCGAAACATGGATGTGCGGGTGCGGTCACTTAATAGATTATTACTCGAGCTGTTAGTTGTCTGGTGTACTATGTAATCTCTTTTTTTTCTATTTCTTTTTTTCTTTTGGGGTGCCGTCTGGCCCATGCTTGGTGACTTTATAAATTTTCAAGGCTCTGTGCATCAATTTTTTATGCAGAGTCCAGGAGACAATAAAGCTCTTCCTTTATCTAAAGTAGGGAGTACTGCTCGTAGAAAATTGTCCTGAAATACAGTTAGTAAATGCAGTGAGCATTAGACATTGTAGTGGCTCTAGACATTTCAGCTATAATGCCTTCCATTTCTATTAACATGTTCTAAGCATTTACCATAGCAGCATGGGCAGTATTTGAGTTTTCACCTTGATAGCTGCCAGCAAGTTTAAGAAACTACAGAACAAAGTGTACCAGAAAAGAGAATGGAAAACTACCTTGATGCAAAGCAAGATGATGTTGCCTAATGCAGAAATAGCTTTAGGTGGCATAGAGCCACGTATTCTTGGATCCGTTATTCTTCCCAGAGAATTAAGGTCATGGAGATGAGGAGATGCCCAGTCAACTAGAAACTGATCATTTGGCCCTCTTGAACTGAAGAAGACAATAAACCTTCAGTAAACCAGACTGCTAGTAGCACAAGTGCAAGTGATAACATACCTGTCAAAAGCCTTTTGCCCAGTCAAAAGCACAAGCAATATCACGCCAAAACTGTAAATATCAGCTTTGATTATATCTGTTCCTGAACCATTAGCCTCAGGGGCAGCATAGCCTTTAGCACCACTGAGGGCTTCTGAATCCTGCTTTCAAAATGAGGAAATGTTCAATGGCCAACAAATCAATTTTATTTTATATAGTGCGGTATATCATTCAAACTGGATATATCAGGTGCTGCAGCCTATTGTGTATATTTGGACGGGCAGGACATGGGTAGATTAACGGGTTTCAATTGGTTAGAGGGGAATCTCTCCTATGCAAATATCTCCCCAAAACTTCAGAATTACCACATGTTACATATACGAATGTTCGGTAATCCAGCTTGACAGTGAATGAGAAAAAAATCTAATCTGAGAGAAAGGGAGTATGTTTTAGGTGCTAATGCATCCATCCCTGCCTCAAATTTGAATCCCAGATCATTCAAGTGTCCACAAAATGATCAGGTAAATTAACGACATCAGCATGCTTTCTTTAAAAAAAGATCATAAATTAACGGCATCAGCATGCTTGGTTACTGAGCACTGACCATTCTTGTGGCGCTGACAAAATGGCTGAACTTCGCTAACCCACAGTGACTGAGGTAGGGCATGAGCTGAGCATCAAGTAAAATATTTGTAGCTTTAATATTTCCATGGGGAAATGGAGGGGAGCACATCAAATGTATGTATCTGCAGAGAGCTAACATAGATATAAAAATCCAGGAATTCCAATTCCAGTATAACAGTCTAATAATTTCAAATGTGTTCAACTAAACTACGAAAGGTAATAAGCCATTAAGGTTACAAGATAGGTGTAATTAATTACTCTGCGGCATAAAACAAAACTGATTAAACGATTTGGTGGGAACCTAATCAGACAGAATGTACTTACTCTAGAGCATAGGTAACTCCAAGAGCAATCTTCATCCGAGCTTTCCATGACAAAGCCCTCGACCTTGTGGCTGCTGAAAACAGAAGATCTTCAAGAGAACCATTTTCTGCATACTCATATAAAAGCACACAATGCCCAAACTCCACACAGTAGCCCACAAGCGAAGATATATTAGGGTGCTTTAATCTGGACATATTCCCAAGAATGTCCATGAGCTCATCTTGTTCTGACAATGATAAATCTATCATGTTGATCTTCTTGATAGCCAGCAGCTGTGCGTACAATGAGAAATGCATGACATACAATATACATAACAAATGACTTGTACAAATTTGTTACCTTGCTACTTAGGAAAATGACTAACTAATAAACGGCTGAAAGAAAATCACAGTTTTTAGAAGTGGCATGTGAGACTACGAATGGCGTGCTCCTTGTACATTGAATTTATCAAGACATCAAGCATAAGCATAGCTACGGCCCTCAATACTGCATGGCGAGATGTCTTATCGATGAGGAAAGTAAAGGGTTCAATTTAGTTTAGTCAATAAAACCAGATAAAGAAGAAGTCAACTATTACGAATCTACTGGTTTTCGCTCGGTTTTCCCTAATTAACCGAGCAACTCTTTTCTTCTTAATGAATGCAGGAATCCTGCCATTTCAAAAAACTATTACGAATCTAAAATACAAGCTACAGACATTAGACTTGAGAGCTTATTCTAGAATAACACATTAATAATATAGAAAGTTAACAACAATACGTTTGTTATGATAACAGACCATACCTGGCCATCGGGAAAATCACCTCTGTAAACTCGGCCAGTGAAACCTTCCCCGATAAGGCATTCTTCATTGAAGTTCCGGGTAGCCGCCAAAATGTCAACTGCCAGAAACTGTTTCGCAGGTGCAAGATTTTTAGATGTCTTGGCCCAACTTTTCCTTTTGGGAACTCTTCCAGGCTTAATGCTATCATTGTTGCTAGAGGAAATATCACAATCAATCATAAGAGAACTCCAAGAGTTCAGGACCTCATTTGCTTTGGGGACTGCAATTGACAAATGAATTTTAGTTACATGAAAGAATGCAAGTATGGCCTAATAGAACTTTTTTTTTGACACCTGAAACAGTAGGGGAGCCCCCCTACTGCAATATATATATTAACTCATAACAAAACTTTACAACTTTACATCTTTACAAGAAAAACCACAAACCACTTTGGGTGTGGGGAAAGCAAAACAAAGGTGATTTGGGTAGAGCTAGTGGGCTTTTATTGGGGGATAGTGGCTAGGAAGGCAGTGACAAACTGCCTCTTAGTATCATAAATTCTGTAAGTTCAGTCTGAGAGGCCTAATAGAACATTATAATGCAGTGTGCTTGAAAACGATATGTATGTAGATGAATCTGATATGCCATTTCATGAATAAGCATTCAAAATTACAAGGGTTTAGGGTCAATGATTACTGACATATTTTACAGTTCGCAGACCTAGATTAATGGTGAGTAATAAGAATAACAGAAACAAACAGAAATATTTGTATGATCAATTGACAATCAACTACCACTGCATAAATTGGTTATGAAAAAACTAATAAGGCGCCAGTGTTACCTCCTTCCAAATTGGCTGGTAAAGACTTGATATTGTCAACGGTGCTCTCCGGGCCACATGTACAACCTTTCCGGCTTTTCAAAACCAATCCAACAATGAAGAGTGCAAAAATTGTGCAAACAACGCTAGCTATTGCAGCAGCTGTCACTCGAGAGTGTGACTTCCTATGGTGGCTAGGACTCTGCAGAGAAGCGTAGCTCGCAATAGGTTGCAGAGGTTTTGGCCTGTGCTTTGAGTTCTGTTTGACTGCTGGTGAAGGTGGAGGTGGAGGTGGAGGTGGAGGTCGAGGCTGATGTGGGGGTGGAGGTGAATGAGTGGTCCTAGAAAATGAGGACGATGAAGGTTTGAAACCTGGTTGAAAATGGTTCCCATCAATCCTGGAATATTAACCAGAAGGTTAATCACACATTGTACTAGATATAAAGTCAGACATACAGATATGCACAAGATCCTCGGCAGTGACAAGAAAGGGCAATATATGACAGATTTCTGTACCTCAACTCAGGAATGAACTCAAAAGTTCCAGGCACATAACCGCTGAAGTGATTATTCTCAATGTTGCTGCAAGCAGTTGACGATCATCAGCACTAATTGATAAGATGGCAAACTAAGTATAAATGCAGCCCAGTCAAATTTCTTACAGTGCTACCAATGGAAGGTCTGCTAACAAAATCACAGATCCCGTGAACTCATTATGCTGTAAATAACTGCAAAAGCATGCAAGGAAACTTTTGATTAGACGGTTCCTACAGTTGTGTGTGCATGAAATAGCACAGAAGGGACATCATTATTACAGATAGTGAACGTTGTTCAATGAACTAAATGATCTTGGTAGGTCACCATCGAAAGAGTTGAATGACAAGTCCCTGAAAGCGTTGAGGGAACAATATGAGTCTAAGTGACAGAAAGATCAAAATATTAAAAGATCTGTGTCTAAAATAATTTTGAAAAATAGTTGATCAGAGCAAGAAAGATGCAAAAAAAAAAACTTTAGCTTCAAAATGTGTGTGCGCATGTATTTGTTCAATTGCGACTAAAAATATGTGGTTTTATTAGAATAAAATATGAGCTGAAAGATTGTTTTAGAACAGATCTTTGGGCTAAAAGAACTGCAAGAAGTTTAGAACAACTTGATGTGCACGAAGCATTTCACTTGACAGTTGCATAATATAACTGATGATTCATTTAGTGGTATACTTAGTGGAGATGTTCCGTGTTACAAATCTATGCACAATAGGCTGCAACCAGCATGTTACAGGTCCAAGTGCAACGAAATAACTCATTTCTTTCACAAGAGATGTATTTTCAAAAGTGATGAAATAATCATTAATCAAGATATGGGACCATACATTGTAACTAAGCTTTCCATGTTAACAAAAACATCACCAACTATTCCAGAGAGCTTATTATAGCTGAGATTCCTGCAATCGAAATTAGAGATCAAACAGTTGATTCCCGCAACCAATTTTTGAGTAGGAAGTGCTCCAATTGCCAAACAATCAACTCACAGATATTTCAGGGAGTGCAAATATGGTAGTGATGGTGGTATATTTCCCTCAAACTTGTTAGCTGCCAAATTTCTGCAATAAAACACCATATCATAGTTGGATCATATACATTTCATATTAAATGTATTCGACCCAGCCTAAAGAGGGTAGGCAAAAAGGACAAGAAGAATGTACAAGTATTCCACATTTGGAGGCAAAGTGGGTGGGATTTCACCAGCGATGTTGTTGAAGCTCACATCCCTATCATCATGACGCATCGAAGCAGTAGGAATCAAAATTTGTGTCAAAAATTGCAGAATCATGATCGGTTAACAGAGCACAAATTTTGTAACAGGAAGCTTACAGCTCTTTCAGAGAGTGGAGTTTGAGCAGCTCTGGGCCAAGCCAGCCACCAACCCCAAGCCCACTAATATTTCTGCATGGAAGTAATAACATTAAAAAAAGAAAATAAAATAAACATTCCTATAAATGTGCAGGCAAAACTGATTGACAAGTATAAGAATTAAATGGGAATTACATAGCCACGACACACGAGTCCTTGCAAAAGACCCCATGCCACGATCCATGTTCCCCATCCCCGCCGCAGGGGTCACCACCCATGGATGTCCACCCAGAAAGCTGCCATGGTGACTCCAGTGCGCGATATAGTGCCCAGATCCCGATCGCTGTACAGTAAGCAAAGAACAGTAACAGAGCAGTACACCTGTTAAGAAGCAGCAAGATACATACATAGACAACAGGATAGCATCACACACAGCCATTGCACAGAGTGCAGTACTTTACAAGCACAAAAACATGCCCACTCTTTTTTTGCACTACATAAGCACACTCATTGATGCAGTAAGACACACTATTTCTAAGCACTAACACACACATGTGCCCCCCATCACGCAACCATATTCGATGACCTCAGATCTGAATGTTTATGCGAGTACGTACAGGCAAGCACAAGCGCGCGCAAGCCAGAGTTTGCACGCATGCGCACCAATCCACCAGCGCGCAAGGCTCCCGCGCTGCCATACAAACCAGACCACACGTGTGCGCACGGCAACGGAGAACCAGCGACAGCAATCACACGCGCGCTCGCGCGCGCAGAGTAGAGGCATCGCGGGGTAAGAGATCGATCGCCACGGGTGATGGGTGAGGAATCGTACCATCGGAGGGATCAGTGAACGACGCGGCGGAGGAAAACGCGGCCCACAGCACCACCGCGGCGAGGAGATGACGCGCCGCAGCCACTCCGACGCCACGCGCGCCCCGCATCCGCGCCGGTTCCAGCGAAGCCCCTTTCGAATCGAGCAATCCGAGCAAGAGCTAGAGGATCCTACCGCACCTTCGCCGCACAGCATAGGATGTTCTAGAAGCTTCAGGAGATCCGGGCGCGACGCCGCTCAATCGAACTCTTCGCCCAAATCCGCGACGATTCCCCGCGGGATCGCTGCCGGGCCGAGCAATGCGGGCGCGAATCGGAGAATCCGGGCGACCGGAGCGGGTAGGAATCGCCCGCAGAGGCCCGCGAAGCTGCGTAGATTCGCTCGCGTCGGTGGCGAGGGTTTAGGGTTTTGAAATGGACCGGAGGCTTCTGTGTTTTGGGAGGGAAGAGGATGGAGGAAGGGGGAGAGAGAGAGAGGAGGAGGAAGAGAACAGAGGCGGTCAGGTCACGTGACGGGCGCGTGAGTGGCAGGCCGTTACGGGGTGGGATGCGTAGAGGGGTTTGAGGCGGTGGAATTGGGCGGGAATGAAAGGGGTGGGGGAAACAAAAACAGCGTGGGTCCTGGTCTACACAAAACCCTGGTCATATCTTCCGGTACAAGAGATTTTAGACTATTTGTCACTCGATAATAATACTATTAATTAATTAAAAAGGTCGTAATAAATTCGTCGTTTCGTCCTTCAAACTCTATGTTTGACGGTTGTGAAGGTGTATTTGGGGCGAACTCCATCCGAAAAACGGATTGGCACGAAATACATTTTCCCCTCTTGTTGTTTTTTCCAGCCCGCGTCGTCCCTTCCTCTTCTTTGTCGTAGCGTTGCCGTTGAATGCTTCACGTCGTCCCTGATCCCCGTCAACTGCGACATGCACTAGTAAAAAATTGGCTAGTCACAACTTCATTGGTGGCACGTCATTTTCAACCAACGCCGGTACTATTTTTTTTTAAATAGTGATGGCGTTGGAATATTAGGCACGTCAGTGTTATAAGACTAGTGTTGTCGTGGGTTATATTTAATGCGTCACAAATATGTTGGCGTAGAGGTACTCACCCGTTGGAAAATAATGGTGGCGTCGTATTTCTATATACGTCGTAGTTAATTAGATATTGTTGGTGTCCTGATATATGTGACGCCAGAAATATATTTTTATTTTATCAAGTGTTTTAATTATTTAGTGAAAATATACTTAACATTTTATATTATATTCTAATTTTTATAATTAGTAGTATTTATTATTTTGACTCTTTTATTATTA